>CM022529.1:7678323-7923323 GCA_012273795.1 Dendrolimus punctatus | reverse complement strand
TAATGCTTACTTGAAGTAGAACACAGTGCGGTTCGTTTCACGCAGTAAATGGTGAATCTACTTTTTTTAGTGGTTAATATTAAATGAAACTACGTTTTTTGTTGTTCACTGTATACTGTATAGCTGGAATACAGTGTACAGCAAAAGCAGTAGATCTACTGTAATTACAGTGCACCTGGCATCACTGCCCCTCGGTATTCTTTCCTTCGCCTTGTAGCAGGCTGGCCCTGACGGATTGTCGGTGGGGCCTCCTGCAAACCTCTCTATTCTAGGCAAGCTGATTCACTTTCTACGACCTATCTTTATTTCGTCGACAAACGCTCTCCTTAAAGACTTATAAAATTTAATTTTATATTATAAAGAATAGCAGCCTTAATAGCAGCGATATCGTGTCTATTTGAAGAACGTGTACTAGTGAATTGTATTACGGGCACACAGCCACGGGCGCGGTCACGTCGATCGGAGTCAACTAGATTTTCATAGTTTTTATACAGACGCCTTTCAAACATTGCTTTTAGTTGTGTTTTACTATCGCAAGTAAACGGACGTGTGGTTCTTAAATTATCATAAAATTACAAGGTGCTTTATTAGTGTTCGTATTTTAATTAATAAGGTAAATAAATATTGTCTTTTATACTGAATGTTAACGTGTTTAAAATACGCTCAACTGCCTTCTTGCGTAATATGAATCGTACGCATATAAACACACTTTCACCTTCACCAGACTTATTATGGTCGGCAAAATACACTGGATAAAAATTTAAGGTTATTTGGCATAGTTTTGAATTGATTGGCTTTAAGAGCATCATTTGGAATAATGTTACAATTATTGGCCGTTTCGTTAGGCGTTAGACAATGGGTTTAATATATTATTATAATATTGTTATTACTCATGAATGACGTTAAATAAGGACACATAACGTATAGGTTTAATCTATTTACACAAATGTATGCAACTATTCGTTAATGGCATTATTTTTAACGCTATAAATAAAAGCCATTAGGCTAACCTAATACTACACTAATCAGACATTTTCAAAGTATGTGTTCCGCATTTGTCTAACCTTGACCTAATTTTTTTGTGGTAAGACCTAAATCTCGTATTGTAGAATAATCATCACTCGTGAATTGACACTGGAAATTATAATCGGATAAAATAAAAGGCATCGTATAGATGATGATATATACTTATAAATATTATAAATGCTAAAGTTTGGATGGACAATTGGTCAGCCACGCCAGAACGCCTGAACGAATCGAACGATGAAATAAAGCACAGAGATAGATTACAGTCGAGAATAGCACGTAGCTACTTTTTATCCCGGAAAAATGTACGGTTCCCGTGGTATAACATTAACTCATGCGAAGCCGCGGCCAAAAGCTGCTGATTTAAATAGACTAACGGTATTCGTCAAAGGAATTAGAGTAAGTATGAACGCTTCTTTAAGAACCATAGAAAGCGATAAACTTACTCTAACTGTCTATGAATAAAGGGTCATTTACATAGAAATTGTTTATCGTACGCATTGACTTGCTTAGTAAGTCAATGATCGTACGTTTTATCGTTACGTTGGGGTGAAAACCGTATATTATTTGCGTAGGCCGATACCCTTTAAACGATAATTGCATTCCCGTGTTTACATTTAACTAAATAACAAAATCTCGCCTACGAGTATGTTATATGATAATCACCATCAATCAATAAGGTAATTATCACCAAGCATTTTGTGTATACTACGACACAAATCGCATTAAGATATTTGCCTACGATTTATCGATTTATCTAAACTAGACTCGTATGACATTATTTCAAGTTCATGTTGTCATCACATATCTGTTTGAACCGATTTGAATGCTAGACTTGCCTGTCGAGCTCGGTGATGAGCACGGTATTTTGTATTTTGTTTATAATACGGCCGGCGTATCTTGGCAAATGTGAACATAGGTTCTGCGAACTTTAGAGCATGTACACTCGTGTGATGAGTGGGCATACGACTCCTTAGTGAATACAGTTGGTCGCCCTTCATCCCTGTATTTTCTCTTTGCTTTCTACTACTTAGTTGGTCACTGTATTTTCTCCACGAGTTTACATGCGCTAAAGTTCGCAGAGCCTATGTTCACATTCGCCAAGATACGCCGGCCGTATTATACACAGAGACGTCAATCTTCAATGACCAGGCGATTATTGCCCTTTCACGTACGGTATCGTATGTTTAGTTTACATGATAAAAAAAATCTCGCTTTCGACAATCAATCCTTAAGACCGATTGATGCATTCAGATAGTGTTGTGAATATAACAATCATTTATAATTAAGAAAATATCAATTAATATTTTATTACAATAAATTATCAATCTTAGTTGATTTTTAATGAAATCATAATTTAAACTTCATTGTGGAATACAAATCAATACTGTGTTAACCGTATTAATTGGATTACCTTCCAAATATTATGGTAGTTTATTGTATGCGATATTTTACCTAAGTACCCACTTTTTGATCCCATAATTATTTTCAATCCATACATACCTACCGATAACACATTATGTAGGTAGGTACATGTTTTTAGGTTTTGTACCTGAATCAAATTTTAGCTATCGGTTATCTAGCTAAAATAATTTTAATACGTTTTAGTGCTCTTATTTAAGCAGCGAAGGCCGTCCACAGTTTTCATTTGATATCTTAATTAGTCCAATAACAATGTGGCTTTATGCACTGCAAAGTTCAACTATTTGATTGCGTCATCATTTTGGTGAAAACGTAAACATATATTTTGTTATTTGCCCTGCCCCGTTCGTCTGTTCTTCTGTCTTAATATGTCACAGTCATTCCATCAAAACTATTGATGAATGAAATTTATTAGGAACTAGCTGTGCTCGCGATTTCGTCCGTCTGGAAGCCCCCCCCCCCCCCCGATTTTAAGAAAGAAAGATTTTTGAATCATTTTGCATTGCTGCTCCGCTCCTATTAGTCTTAGCGTGATGATATATAGCTTATAACCTTCCTCGATAAATGAGCTATCCAACACTGAAAGAGTTTTTGAAATCAGACCAGTAGTTCCTGAGATTAGCGCGTTTAAACAAACAAACAAACTGTTCAGCTTTATATATTAGTAGGAGCATATATGTAATCTATACTACTACACAATTCTGGGACACAATTCTGCTATTACTATCACGTCGAAATCGCCAGACACTAACATCTCAATCATAGGTATGCCTGATTTCGGTATTCTGTCACGCCACTCTATTTTTAACCGACTTTCAAAAGGAGGAGGTTCTCAACTTGATTGGTATTTTTTTGTATGTATATACACCAATTACTCTGAGATTTATGATCCGATTTACGTGATTCTTTTTTAGTTTGATACGGAATAGTTGCCATTTGGTCCCCTAAAAATTTGACATACTTTGAACCAGTAGTTTTCATTTTATGATTATTTTTATGAAAAAAAATCCATTCCACTTCATATGTACACCGATTACGCTGAGATTTATGATCCGATTTACATGATACTTCTTTAGTTTTATGCAAAATAGTTGCCATTTGGTCTCCTAAAAATGTAAGATAGTTTAACTCAGCAGTTTTTATCTTATAAACACTTTTTCATAAGCGAAAACTCGCGAAACTAATGTTCAAATTTTTTGGTAACTTTTCAATATTTTTTTAAACAATTAGCAGAAATTTCAGCTGATGGTAAAACCATTTTTTTCTACAATTATTCTGCCGCGGCGATATCGACGTGATATTGTGGATTTAAAAGAATACGATTTTTTGACACTATCGCAATGGAATTGTATTTTTAATGCCTTCGCAGTTGAAGTAACAGAATTAGGCCCATGTACTGAAATCGCCAAAAAGGTTAAAATTAGGTATAGCCCACCATAAATGCAATTATATAAGAGTTAAAATACGTTTCTTCTGTGTATATATTTATGTGAAGAGTATCGGTAGCCAGATCTAAAAAATTGTAACGGTAATATCATCTTTGTCTTCCGTGACCACGGCCACTGAAAAGCTGCCGAAACGTCGGATAAACCAAAATCAAATAAATTACCGCGCTTAAAACCGCTAAAACGTAGTAATTGTAACGGTGTTTCCTAATATATCAATTTTTTATATAGGTGGCGAGAAACTGTCACAAAATTGTTACCCCGCTAATTTTGAACTATCAAGTGGAAAATTGTGAAAAATAATTGAGATTGAGATAAGATTGAAAACTTCAAGAATACTTTAAAAAACCATTAGACTGAGTCATTTTTGAGATATGTCATGTTTTCGATTAAATAATTTTTATGGTTCCTAACAAATTACTGGGCCTGTGAAAGTTCGTTGACTCTACAGAAACTTCCCTAGTTTGAGAACTGCCACGCACTTGCCTTATTTATTTATTAGTAATCATGACACGACTGCTTTATCTGGGATAATGTTATAGTTATTAACCTTTCCATGCAGTTGTAGCGATAGGTTCTGAGTAATTTGGGATGCGATATCCTTAAATATTAGCAGATAATGTATACACACACCAATGTACTCGTAGCTATTCGTCAACGGTATTTTTAAAAACATGTATTGGCCACAGCCAATAACAATAACAATATCCCAGATGAAGTATAAGCATTGTAACATGTATGGTCTTTTTGTCCTATCGCGATATGCTCTTTAATGGGACTTCACCTTTTATAATTTGATATTATAGTTATATGTTATAAACTGTGAATATATTCATCTTATTTATAGCGTCAATAATAACGTCGTTAAACTGCAGTAGCGGCCATACGTTGTGTTAATATTTAACACAATTAAACGTTAATAACAATATCGCATCACAAATCATTCCCCCCGTATAATAGGAGGCCTGACCCCAGTAGTGGGGCATTTATGGGCTGATATTACATATATTGTTACAACCTAGGCGCCGACAAAGACAAATTCCACGTAGAGATTGGTAGAAGCACATTTATTACCCGTCGGTATTTGAACTAATTGTAGTTATTGTATGATCGTCTTCTTTTGTTTACTTATTTATTGGCATACGTTTCTAGAGAAAAAAAAGCCCATTGTTTTAATGTACTCATTTATGGCCGCTTGCCGCCGTCATTGGCCAGGTGTTTCAGATTACGATACGGGCATATTGCATTTGTGCAGTATAAAACGATGGCCTGATTTGAGGGTGGGGGCAGTCTAGCGAGAACCACGATCAAGGCGAGACGTGTGTACATTGGATGATCTACTAATGACGGACTTTGCGTGATTTTCGAATTACGACCTTCTGCATTACGTTTGGATTTGTTGTGTTCGGTTATATTTGTACCTGTGTTATATACGTGTTTGTATAGTTTAATAAATAAACTATAATCATTCCAACGGCATTTAAATACGAGTCCCGCACTCGTAACAATATTATTATCACAAATAACACAAAGGCTATCACTACGTTCGCGTGAAACAGTCAATAATTATAATATTAAACTATAATACCATTATACCAGATGAAACAGTAGCATAACATAAATTACACAAAACGTGACGCATCGAGGTATTTTTTATTACGCCAAGGCCAATAAATAGGACGAGTCTGTGACGCATATATAAGTTAATAATATCATGAACATATGAATGCAATCAATTGGCAGACGAATTTCTTTTATGTAACGCTCATATACCTATAGTCCGGCCGGCATATTCTGTTTGTTTTACAAAGATTAAACTATCAAAGAATTTTTAATGAATTGGTCTTTACAAAAATTGACCGCTCACACGAAAATTAAAATTCTTATCTCAGGGATGGTATCGAAACTGGTTAATGCGTATTTTATATTTGGAGCTGTACATACATATTGGGTGCTTCATATTCTCAAAAGAACGCGAACATCATTTCCGCACTCACGTTGTTCATGGTTTTCTCATATTTGATATAAATAAATAATACTAGACCAGACAGGTTCATTGTGACAATATATTTCCACTATTGGGCGTTTTAGACCAAACCAGGGCGATGTCTAAAAGAAAAATAGTTCGCAATGATGACTCAATACATCACTCGTGTAGTCATTATGCCTTAATTTGCTTAGATGAATTAATTGCAAAAAAAAACTTATAGGTCTTACGGTCTCGTTCATATTGAGTTACAGTAAAAGAGGTTTCTTACAAACTTGCTCTAACTCAATATGAATAAAACCGTAAGTAAATCTTTAACACTATCGCAGATGAATCCGTACCATAAGAAAAAAATAAGCCGCTTAATGTCATGATGCCAAACAGTATAACGTGTTAAATGAAATAATTAAAATACATATTATAACCTATTTTCCAGATTTGCGAAAATGAATGTGGTAGCTGTCGGCCCTGACCCCTCCCAGATCACGTGCCCCTCGTGCCACGCAACTATCGTCACCCGGGTCGAAAGGAAGTCTACCACTAAAACACACCTTATAGCTCTAGTTTTATGTCTGTGTTTGTAAGTACCTACATTGATTTTTTTTTAATGTGAGGTTTCTTCTGAAGACCTGATTGGAGCAATATTCCTTTCCTATATATACAATGAAATTAATTAAAACCTTTCATTAGATCGACCGTCTCTCTCTCCAGGGTCTTCTTCCTCGGTTTGTGATGAGGAGGCTGGGGCCTCGAGGTATACCTCTTTACCGCGGCTGCAACTCAGTGGGCAACTACCCACCGGTAACTGGGTTTGGAGCTGCTGGAGTCTTCTCCGCATGGCGATGGCTTCTCAGCAGCTCTCGTTGGCCAATCTGCGGCGTTCGGTGGCCTTCGCGGGCTTTCCGTTGGCTACTTCCGCGGCTTAGTTGGCCATTCATTGGCGTTCGGAGGCCATGTCGGGCTTTCTGCTTGATTGACAGCTTCACAATTTGAAATATATCCGTGCATGTATCCAGAGGCTAATGAAAGTAGATGCAGCAAAAGTAGTCTCTGCCTACCCCCATGGGAAATAAGCGTGATAATATCTATGTATGTTAATTATAACAGTCATGTCATTTCTATGACCTTCAGACATAGATGTCAGATACCAATTATAGCGTGGCAAGAGAACATTAGGGGGTAATCGGCGAAGTATTGATCGAAACAACATTTCCTATATAAAGTATTGTGTCCTCGTTACAATGGCCAGCGTTACAAGGTTATCTTGGTAAAAAAGTCGTGAACGATTTGGAGGCACACTCAGTGCGATCGAATCCGCTTCAACTAGCACAGACAACTGTATCCGTACAAAAAGTATACTCAAGTTAGATCTAATCTGGCTTTTTGTTATTTGACGGGAATTCTTTTGATAAGGAAAATGCATAGGTCACTTGGTATCTTTGATTTCACCACGAGTAATCTTTTGAATATAAGTATTCGGTAGACAGACATGGCGCTTTTATAATATTATAGACAGACTAACTTTTCAGCCGAGCTCACCCGTGTTAATGTTTATACTACAAACTTTATACCATATCCCGTAACAGACTAGATTTTTCAAATAACACTCTTATATTGAAAATCAATGTACTTAATCGTGGCTATTACCCACCCTTTTTATACGTTTTTTTTTAGCTATAACAACTGTAATGGTGACTCACGTATCTTTCATTTCTTGACAAACGTATATGTGTTAACATAACACTATTCTGTGGAATTTCAGACTGCGTAAAAAAAATCGTCTCCTATTTTTACCTCTACATCTAAGGTTATTTTTGAGACAAAATATAGCCAATGTCTTTCCCTAGATTACAATATTCTTGTCAAACTTTGCAATATCCATTTACAAAGTATGAATTTATAAAGTATGAAGTGCGTTACAATTCCATGAGAATCTGTTCATATCGAAAGCAAGGAAAAAGAAACGATAGTCACTCTAAGATACATTATAATAAAAAAGAAAAGTATGCGTCTCGGGACGCCCAACAGAAGTGATAACTTGCGTGAGAGAAAGGGAAGCCAGACAGACTGGCGCCGTAACGCGTTACGTAACTAAGCGGTTTACCTTCCCATAAGAAGTTATCACTTCAAAATATTGGGACGCTAAAAATATTTTTAAACAAAAAACTAAAAGAATATAAACGATTGTTCATTATTTTCTTCTATTGAGTCGTGTGTCTTTATGTGCGTGTGTGTACCCTAATAAGCCTTTTACACGAGTGTAACAAAAATCAGGGCACACACGAAAAAAAATCAATTTATCAATCGTCAATATCTATTTGATGGTACTGCTTCAATTTTTGAGTGATGACGAGCATATTTAACTTTATCGTATGTGTTGTTGGTTTAGATTAACCGGTCATATTATTATCTGTTTAAGAAATCGCAAGTTTTCTTTATCAACAAATATAGTATAGTGCGTGTAATTTTAGTAAAACAAATAAATAAAAAATACAATGCAGAAAACCTAATATTATGAGCACTTTTGTAGTACTTTACTTATAACTCCGTAAAATTACTTAAAACCCATTTAAAATGTTTGATGGCTTTTTTTCTTAAAAACCATTTCGAGGGTGGTGAAATCATTAATGATAGTTTGCATGGGTATTCTTCAAGTTACGAATTTACCCTTGATATTGAAATGAACTGCTCATGCACTTGGAGATCGCAAAGAAAGAGAACATATGCACATCGCAATGTTTGAAGAAGACAGATAAAATAGACCAAACGTGACGCGCCACTTACTCCATGAACTCCCCAAAATGCCATAAAAAAACAACGAAGGACAAGATGGGTGGGAGTAACTTGAGGGGCTTATGGAGATGTGCTGGAGTTTCGTTTCTGGTTTTATGTCTTTAACACTTACACCCCTGGAGCTCAAAGCTCAAACGACCGCTACTTCTTAATGACAACAACTTAAATAAAGAATAGACTAAAAGATGTTACAACAGAAACAGAATACTTATGTATATATCTTAATATATTCGGTTTTCTGTAGGGAAATTCAAAAGGTCATATATAAAGCTATTAAATTCAGGTCTTTTCCCATCATGTCATCATTTACAAGAAGTTTTAGCCACTTATGGGTAAGGTTGATTCTCCCAACTGCCTATTGTGTGGAACTCGTGAGGATGTCCAACATCTTTTAATGGTGTGCATCAGAAATAGATATGGTAGAGAACAACTGATTGAGTTGGGACTGAACCATTTTGATGTAGGTATTTTTATAGAAATTCTGGCACAGCCAGCCTCAAACAAGCCTAGTTTTTTAGCCAGCTCATTATTTAAAATTTAATTATAAGTTATTGTACGTTTAGGAGATAATGGGGCTGACATGCCTATGTGACAAAAGTCCCAAAAAAAGAACGATGAAAAAAAATATATATATTCCCCGATTACGTGCCTGCCCGCAAGGGCTGGCCATTATTCGTCCGAGCGGAGGTGCATGCGCGCATGAAAGACGCTAGGAGAAACGACAAGGGATTTTAAGGGGGTTTACCTGACTCGGCTGGCTACACCAAACGAATCCCACACACCTCCACCACCTTTCCCCCATGATGAGCAGTTTTCAAGCCGATTTCCCTTCGTAAAAAGAGATTACAAAGCCCTTTTAATAAAAAAATTACCTTAACTTCAACACAACTGGTTAAGGCAAGCATGAAGGTACCTACAGACCTTCTTTGGCCTCCATGAAGTCAAGTACGGATTTCTCCACTCAGTTTAGGCTTCGCCACAAAACGCCATGCAGATGGCATTATTTATTTTATCATCATTGTAGCTGGTAGCAGTATATGAATTGTTAGTATGTATGAAACATTTTTATTTTTCTCGTTTCAGGTGCTGGCCATGTGTATGTATACCATACTGTGTGGACTCATGCCAAAATGCTGATCATTATTGCCCTAACTGCAACTCCTACTTAGGAACATACCAAAGATAATTAGTTAAGTTTTTATTTTTAAGAATTATTTGCAAATTTTTTGAGAAACATGAAAAAACCAACAAAGCTAAAGGCGGAAGGTTCAGCTACGCCTACAACTGCATTTACTCTTCTAAACATTTACGTCCATTTCTTGAAAATAATATGTAAGTAAAAGCATTGAAAAAGTCACTTTTTGTTATTTAAATGTATTTATGCCTGTTTTTTCTTCTTTACAATCTTAACAATGAATTGACAGTAATAAAATTTGGTCGATATCTACTTATAATAACAGAGATGATGGTGAACTTCTTTTTTCCTGGGAAACGGAACAAACAGTCTCTGCGGAATACCGGTTCTATGTTTAGGCAAACGAAACCGCATAAAGAGGCTTAGTGCCATTATTTAGTAAAAGTTAGTAAAACAGTTTTGTATTGTTATTCTTAGTTTACAGTAGCATTCAGCATTTTATCTGTAAATTTAATCGCTTCACCCAATAAACGCCTTATGTATTTGAAAAGAATCTTTATACTGACTGGTTACCGTGTCAAATTAGTCAATAATATTTAGATCCAGTTATACCGATAGTAAAAACTACATTAAAATGATTTCGATAAAATAACATATATAGTTTGACCTGTAATTTCGTATTATCAATTACTTACATTAAAATGTTATTATATATATGCCAGTTTGTTCTCCAACTTTTAGAACTTATTTAAAAATGTATCAACATATTTAAATTGTTTCTGTATTTATTTATCTTTAATTGTCATATATTACTAGATCTTGATCACAAGTTTGGTGGTGACATTAGTAATGTATTTTATATACACTTTTATTAATACCAATGCACATTATGTACATTCCGATCAGTTGTGTCAATAACTATTTTTTTTACAATTTCTCAGTCGGTTAATTTTGGCATAATTCGTCCATTTATTCCAGAACAGGTCATGTCTAATCAATACTGTAACTAAGAAAGGCGTTTGAATATAATTGTATTACTTGTGCGTTAGCAATGCGGAGTTTTCAGCCTTTTACATTTATTTTTTAATATAAATATATTTTGTGAAGCATTTAACTTACAATTCTACTCGTTATATGTGTAAATCAGTGTATTATTAAGTAAGCAGGTTGGTACTGATGATATTGATAGGTACATATTTTAATTAAAAAGTTAAATTGAAATGCTTTTCTGCCTTTATATATATGTCTATTATATGTCAAGTATTATTTCACAATTGAATGTTAAATTTTAAAACGGGTCTTATCTATTTTACTTATTGTCTACAGAGCATTTAATATTTAACATATTACAACAATATTAAGTGATAGACGTATGTAACGTTCTACACGTAATGTCGTTTTAAGATTGAATTTAGATATACATCTATATTTTGTTAATTTTTGCTATCTAATTAAGAAGTACACCTATTACAGTCATCGAAATTGAAATTGGGTTTTCCCGCGGCTTCACCGAGGGTCAGGCCCATGTAACCCTTATTTATTTAGCCAGCAAGCTTTCTTTCACATAGGTAACATGGCATTACATTTTTATCTAGGCGCGCTTTGACGATTCGATTACAAAATATTGCTTTTTGTACTCACATAAACGCTCGAATATTATGTAACTGATGGTGCACATCATTTAAAAATTCGCAGCGTGGCTTAGGAAAACTTAGCGGCTATATAGACAGACGCGAAACCGACTGTGTTTTGCTATGGAATAAAAAAAGAAGATATGTAAAACAAAAACTTTTTAAAATTTTACGTAATATTTTTCTATGAATCTTTCTAAATATATCTATAAAATTTCTTCCAGATGTCGTATTTTTCTAATTAAATTTACTATTATGAAAATTTTATAGCACCATTTTTCTAATATTACATATATGGTTATTCCATATTATTACGTGTGTGTTGTTATTAACGCATTGTGGGGTAAATACAGTTTGTCATAAAAATTATATTATCATATTTAAGCTTGTGAAGGTAACCTGAACACGCAAAATTAAATTAATTAAGTAAAGTGTAAGGAAGCACGAATATTATGTATGGTAACTAAAATGATTATATTAATAGTGGAATTTCCACTTTTTACTTCATGCTTATAACTTTATGAAAGTGGGTTTTTCTTCCGCATTAATATTTGTTGTTATAGGGATAAATTGTGTATTTCATTTTTTTTACTACGACTTAACGACTTTGTAATATAATTTTGTACAGAAATGTTGATAACTTCATTTTTTGAGAATTTATATTGTTGTTTTGAGTTATGTTTTGAGACATTTATAATTGTTTCTTTTGTTTCTATAGTATATAATTTGAAACATCTTATACATACATACATACGTAACTTCACGCCAGGTCCCTTGCAGGGCAGGCACGAACCACAGAAACATCTTATAAACACGTTTAAAGTTTTCTAAAATAAAATGTCGACTTGCTAGTTTTCTCGAATCCTATAAAAATGTAACATCACAAAACAGTTGGAAAAATGTATAATTAGTTTAATTATAACTACGATGGTTTGTAACTTTTCAGTAAGTATTGTTTTATTAATGTTTTCCAATACGAGTCTGCAGTGCCTTATGAGATTTTGTATGAATATATAATATCTATTAATAAAAGGTTTATTCTGTCAAAAAAACATGTTATTTATTCATTTTTACTTATTATTAAATATGGCTATGTACGGTTTGTGTACATAGTACATGTATGCGTCATAATGCATGATCTGTAAAAAAAAATTCAAGCAATAGCTTAAACTAAATGGTATAAGAGATATTCGCTAACACCAAATATTAATTGTTCTCGTACCAGCTCGAAAAGGCATTATACATTTGAGATCTTTGATACAATCAATCAATTATTCGTTAAAGGATGTTATTATCCAACAATTGTCAATAAATTTAAAGCTATATTTATTTATATAGATGTAGAATGTGGACTGACAAGTAAAACAACACTGCGGGTTTCGGTTATCGGTGATGCGCGTGCGTTTATTTTGTATTAATTTTAATATCAACGTACAATATTTGAAAATCTAACTTAGAGCGTCGTGCGTACGTCGTCCATTCGAATCTACTATTCTCTCTTTTACTCGTCATCTCTTTCACACTATGGGCTCGTTCAAAAATGTCGTCTTACATTCATCACATCATGCATTCAAGATGCATCATTCCCGTATAGATAAATAAAATTGAAGTGTCTGTTTGCAATGTCAAAATAACAGATTTTTATTAAATAAGTATATACGATACATCAAAAAATGAGTTTTGAAAAGTTTTGTATGTCAGTCTGTATGGAGGTTCCGGCTAATCTCTAAAACGGCTGAACCGATTTTGACCTGAGATAGTTTATAGCTTATGTTATAAGGAGTAAGTTAGCCTAAGTTACTTACTTTTATTTACTTTTTTTGGGGTTCCGCGAACAAAATCCACGCGGACAAGTCGCGGAAACTGCTAGTTGAAAATAAGACATTACCCTTCAAGTTGTTGCAAAGAACTTATACTCATATAAAATGATTTTGTGGTTGTATAAACTATAGAATTTAGCGATGGTGACGTCGAAACAATTCATCATATTAATGAATTTAAAAATCATTTCTTATTCATCAATAAATAATTACAGAATTATTAAACCTAATAATTATTTATTTACAAATGATCAAGAAATTGATTTTAAATTGGTTAATAATGATGATTTAATTTAATTGGTTTTTTGTAAGTGCACTAACTTTCTGGTAGGTATTTACCGATTTATCAATAATTTGGGTTCAAAATAAATATACTCCCACTAAGTTGGAGTATATTTATTTTGAACACATATCTATATATGTCTCTGTTCAGCCGACAGGCAGATGGTCCACCTGATGGAAAGCGGTTACCACCGCCTATGGACGTTTGCAACACCAAAGGTCCTACAAATGCGCTGCTGCTCTCTAAAGGGAGATGGAACCTGGCTACTAATGCCGGAACACAACTCAAGCTTGTTATGGCGGCATCCTCTAAACCAGGGGTGGTAGCCATCTAGTCGGGCAAATGCCCTGCTGGCTATGGGTTGTTTTGTCACCTCTTACGCCCGGCTGCAAGAAATTGTATTCTTTCTCCATTCCAGCACGGATAACTGAACGGATACTGTGCCAATAGAGCAACTATATTAAACCTAGAGCAAATTATGTTTATTACAAATCTTAGGGCCGGCTTTATTGGTATGACACCACTCGAACACAGAATATTGGCATGAAACGGTTAGCCTTGAGCTAATCGTGTTTCGTACTGTTAGGATGGTGGCTCGTGTGTGGAGAGTCTGTCCCATGGTCTTCGTTGCTTGTGACACGGGCTCACACTCGGGGGGTGGAGGCCTACTATCGATCACGGCGGTGTTTTAGGGGTGATGCGGGCTTACGTCTACGAATGGAGCCTTATCATCGATCTCGACGCGGGGAGACGCAGGCTCTAACGAGAAACGATACTTACCGTCAGTCTTTCAATCGCGTGTCCACGTGACGTGTGGACTGGTCGGCAGAGGACTTTCACCACAGAACCAAATCGGTATCAGGCGGGAAGTCTCGCGACGTGCTTAGTGCTTGAATTCCAGTACTTTACGAATTTCCTGGAACCCCACTTCTGATACTAGTTTGTTAGGATAGTAGCTCCTGGTTGGGTATCTTGTAAGAGAAAAATACACTTATGTAACTATAAGGTATTGCAGACGTGTTGCCGCGATAGCGAGCAAATCTACTCTCGTCGACAATTGATTTACAATTGAATTAACCAAAATACTTTTATGAAATTGTATATTCAGACATACAATTTCATAAAAGTACAATGAGTGAGAGTTCCTGTGCCTCACTTCTTCACTCCATCCCATCCTTGTCTCTTCCATATCCCATTCTTCGTGTCTGATCCTCCTATACCATTCCATCTATCCTTTCTTAAAAGCTGGCAACTGGTTGGCTTTGCACATGGTACCCAAGACTTTGCAATAGTCAACTGTTTGCCAGCTTTGTAATAAACCAATATTATGATACAATTGTCCAATAAAAAGCTTGAGACTGCGAAGATAATTAAATATACCAGTGGTCGAAATTTGACTATAATTAATTTAAATTATAAGTTAGAACATTACTAAGGTTCTGTTGTCAAAAACTATACATCTATTATCACAGATTTCGCCAAGGCTACAATGTTAATATGACTGTAACAATAAACAAAAGAGTAAACATGCTTTTTTTTATTGCTTTCGTGTACTTTTTATGCATAATTATTAAAAAATATTAGCATTCTGCACTCCTATAATAATATCGGCAGACAAATACACACATTGTATATCCCCAAATTAAGCAAGTTACGCTAGTGTTATGGGTAATATACAACATACCACTCTGGAGCCGATCCCAGACACCCAGACCATGGTAAATAACGGAGAAAATAAGTTTCCGAAATTCACTATACCAGGAATCGAACTCGGAGCCTCCGCGTTGCAGTTAGGTAGGCCCAAAGGCTTAGCCCACTCAACCACAGAGGTAGTCCTATATAAACTATAAGTGTAATTTCTTACTCTTCCGTCCGCCCGATTTTGTGTAAAAAGGGGTATAAAGTTTTTGCTTCACGTATTAATATAATGATAATATGTCCTGTGTGATGTAAAAGATATAAAGTCCCAGTCAGAACGAAATGACGGTACAGATAGTCTGAATAAGTGTTGGAAAATCTTAGAAGGTAATAAATATTCATCTTTAAACAAACTCAATTACAAAAGGTCAACGAATTGGGGACAATTTCCTTATATTCTTAAATGAGCAATCAAATTGGTTTTCTTGGAAAGGATTCTATTAAATTTTTACTCATTGAATTCATTAAGGGTTAATTTATTTGAAAAAATAGATGTAAACTTATTTATCTATGTTTTATTTTAGGCAGCTAAGTGCACACCTACACATATTTTATTGGGCATATTGTACCATTTCATACCCTACAATATGCACAATAAAATATGCATTAAGCTGCCTTGCCGTGCCACCGTTTAAGCGGGATAAACGGCATTCGCTTTGTTGGACTGGTAATGACACGTCTGAAGGAATCCTATGACCATCCGAACCTAAGATACCTACTGAAACGCCGCAGTTTTCCGTCCTTCGCCTTCTAGCAGGGGGAAGCGGTATCAGGACCTACTCTGCCCTGGCAGAAGCCTTAAACTCTAATGTAACAACGATTAAAAAGGTAGTAAGTACATCACTATTATAATTGAACAGCATATAGTGCGGATACTTGAAGCCCTGTCTATACACAAACTGTCTCGCAACTCCATTTTGTTAGACACAGATTTAAACCTCATTTAGTAGTACTTCAACGTCTTTACCACTTAAACGTTATATCCCAGGAAAATTGTCGCGTAATTTAAATAACTTTGTCGTCTTCTCGCCATTGTCTTCAATTTCTTATAGGAGACGACCTCGACTGCATAAACCTTTTTGCCAGAACGTCTTCATTTCGTCTAAGAACATCATTATATAATTATCTCTTTAGGGTTATTCAAATTTATTTTAAAACGTATTATTTTATTGTCCTTATCAGGGTTAGATCAATATCTCAGCAAGACTTATTTAAATTGAAATTCACTATAATCTGTATTAAAAATGTAGCTGTTTTATTATTTTATTTATACATTTATAAATTACACAAAATATGAATTCATATCACTGTAAAATATATATCATTTAACCATTGTTATATACAGTTATCTAGTATTAGATCACGGAAGGAGATCCTAGGAATAAATATATGCAATTGCCCGGTATAAAAACCTTTCTAAAAATTTTCTTAAACGAATTATTGCATAAATGAAAAACTAGGTTCTTACAAACTAGATACTATATTGGTTCAACAAGGGGCGATCTTATCACTCCGTCTCCTCCTTCTGTGAGCGCCTTATGCTTGCGAAGGAGGAGGAGGAGCGGGACCGTGAGCGCACATCACTGCTCCGCTCTCTCCATAGGAGGAGGCGTAGGCACCGGAGGGCCAGCCAGGCATAAGGTGAATGATGGAACACCCAGGGGTTATAGTTGGTATCCCTAACTGAGGAGTGGCAATAGTAGGAACCAGTATTGAATGGGCATGCTAGTGCCACCCCCGATAGGGCGAATCCCACACTAGGTCGCGAACTATCCCCCCAAAGTTCTGCCCTTCTTGAGGCTTAGTCCTCAAACGGATTTCCCCTGGATAAAAGAGGGGTGATCTTATCACTTAAAACTTATTTAATATACATAGAATTACGTCTGGCAAGTATACCTAGATATGTAGAATAGATAATTATGTTTTCCTAATTTATAATAAAACTACAGTACTATGTGTACATATTGTATGCGTGATATGAGAGAAGATCAAAGGCCCTCAGGTATGATACCTGCACTGAACTCAAACAGTTTCTGGACATAATTGGAAAGCGAACGGGGCGTCAGACTTATTTACTTAGTACTCGGCGTGGCCAGACTGTGTGTACAGCTCTTGTATGACTTGTGTCAAAGACTGCTGTAACTAACGGTCGTCTACTTGATAAAGCGGAAAATAAAGTAAACCTTTTCACAACAAGAAGACAGAACTCATATGATTCAATTTGACTACTTTATATCGGATAAGACGTCAAAGTTCATCACAAAATATATTATTTTACATTTTGAAGAAATTGAAAGAAATTTGGTGTATATTTTTTTGTTTTATTGCGAAGCAGGCAAAGACTAGACTAGATGAGCAGACGACCCATCTAGTCAAAAGCAGCTACGATACGATATGCAACGTTGCCAACACGGTGCCAACTTTTAAGATAAGATGGAAAAGATAATAAGATAGTGGGGTCATTTAGATGTGAGGAATGGGATAGAGAGGATAAGGGAATAGAATATGGAGAGTGAGAAGTGGGCGATCGGAACTCTCACACACGCAACAAGACTAGACGGTAACCGTTATCGATATTCTGTGAGAGCGTGTGAAATGCATATGAGCTCAAATAATAAAAATAAAAATTACTTTAGAAACTAATACAATAAGAAGAGTATTAACTAAAAACTTCAGCACATATCCAACTCTATCTGTAGGAGAATAGTGTTAAAATTATTAAATATAATGTATTCTATCTCATTCTCTCGCAGGCTTAGTTTTATACATTAATATTTTTATCATCTTTTGGTTTTTTATCGAGTTTCAAATCACAACGATTCTAAAGAAATTTCACTTCATAAAACTTGGCTTACTTATATCACATTCTACCCACAGTACCTCAAGATTATACGTAGAATACTTAGCTAAGCTTAGATCATTTCTTCTTCTATGGACAAGGTGCGCGGAAGGCTGGCTACGTTTCCTGGCTGAATCACCACACTGATCCGTTTCCCGAGGTAACTACCAGTCTTCTGATTACCTGAAGAGTCAATGAGACGTTTTGATAGATTTTGGCAGAGATTTATGGCCTCAAGACCTTACAGTCCAAGAACAGCAAATAGCACAAACATAACATTGAGGATTGCATATTTGTGCCGCTTGAGTGATTCAGCTGTTTCAGTTTCGAACCGGCTGATCTAGACGTGTTTGGTAAATGGGATGCCGCCAGCGTGTCCGCTCAGGTCGCATCCCTCATCAAAGGCTTGGCACCTTGCCAATAAATTAGTGTCATTACATCAGCATGCCTCCAAATAAAATGTTTCTATATAATTCCAATCATGATGACAACAACCAGCAGTTATGTAATTATTATATTAAATTTAACTCGTCCACAATTTGTAAAATTGGTTTGCAAAATGCGATACAAGCGTTTCATAATCGGCGCTAATTTGCTTGAAAGGATTGCCAAAACTCAACTAATCGCAATCAACTTGCAAAGCAGACATTTGACGTTTAAACTGATACTCAATTAAGTTGATAGCAGTAGACGTCATGAAGTTAAGAACAAAATTCGAACACAAATTGGTTAATGGAGCTTATTGAAATCCGTCGGGTGAGACCTCTTGCTAATCAATAAACATAAACGTCGAAAACGCTGGATTCAGACAAGTCAAGCCGCGTACCTGCTATCTTAATCCCCAGAGGGGAAAGTTCAAAGACTTTCCAATTTTCAAACAGGGACGGACTGAAAAAGTTACTTTGATTAGTCTTATGGATGCCACGGGGTAGAACCGGTACACAATAATCCATTGTATATGTAGGTAAATGTTAATGTGACTTTGTTAAGATATTTATCTGTTTCTCTCTTCTTCGTCATGTAATTAACATGTGTTTATGGAATGGAAATAGATAAGTTAGTATCCAAAAAAATTAATTTCGCGAGGATACATATCATTCGAAAAAGATGAATACAATAATATTGGAATGAAAATTATTAATATCAAATTATCTTGATAAATCAATGTTAGAATTTATGTCAGCGTCAATTTACAATTTGACGAACAATTGTTGAAATATTGGAAAATATAAATCTACCGACAAATAATATGTTAAATTATATACTGCTTACAATTTAGTATTGTCAGATGTGCTTTTTAAATGCACCTTGATACAGCTCTGTACAATGTAGCATTGCAGCGGCAAAGGCTGGTTAGGCGACAGTACACACAGCGCTACATGAAGCGATTAACGCTGAGGGCGCCAAAAGCAGTCTCCTAAGGCACGGTATATATCTTTAAGAAAGATTAACGATCTTCAGGTAGTGGAGAGCGTTGGGGTCGGGCTATAATTAAACGCAATGGATGGAGCATCCCCAAGATTTAGAGTGAGGGGTTGGCGTCTTGCTGAGTTATGATTTCACACAAGACGTGATTGGCACCTTGTAATGAACATCGCAAGGCGACTTTATGATACGAAAGAGAACACACGCATCTTATACTTCAATAAGCCTGCGACATTGCCGAGTAAATATTACATATATGTAATACAAAGTCGCTTGCGCGACATTAATTTCACAAATGTTATAAAAAAATATAAGCAAGTATTGTAATGTCTGAAGATGATTCAGGTGCTAAAATTAGCTCTATAGCCCGGCTAATTTCTCTGTGAAATGACAAAAAATGGAACTACAGCCGCTGTGTTTAAATTCAGGCGCCTATTCTTAAACGCAGTTATTTTCGACGCTATAAATAAGAGGCATTTGGCTACAGTCAATAACTATAACGTTATCACAGATAGAGCCCGTGCATTATAATATATGATTACCTTAGTTAAATGTTACATATTTAAATATCTTTAAAGATTATTCATAGACTTGCAACACCGAAGTTATCACAGCGACGCTCTTCATTTCACAGATAATTTGGTAGCACTCTTTAATACATTTTACAATAAATTCTATAAAAATTTAAGCACAAAATAGCGAAGACTTTACAATATATAAATTATTGTAATTACTCTTTAAACAATAATTAAGCCATTTAACTCATTGGAATTAAACTGTCATAACTTCCTACAGCAATAGGAAAAGATAAAGATTCCCGAGATGATTCTCAAGAAGCTACTAAACAGTTCCTAAATTAGTATACTTATCTATACCTATGTAGTTGCAGTCTTTTTCCATTATTTTTTACATTTCTTTATTTTTTGCAATGATTTGCCGGAGTCTGTTTTTCTCGAAACCTACAATCTGGGTGTCTTCAAGTCCCGTGTGATTAGGTGCCGACCTACCTTCTAGATAAGCGTGCTCCATCTTAGGCCATATCTCTACTCGAAATCGCACAAGATAATGGTCAAACGCGAACCCATACAGACATTAAAAAAGCCATCAATCCCGAAGCATTAGCCTAGCAATGTGGTTCAGTGACAACCCTTTATCGATCAAACTCACTGTAACACAAAGTCTCCAGGTTTGACTACCGGCGTGATAAATTTAATAAAAGACCTGAAAGTGGTTCATTGTATATTAATTAGCCATAACGTTATTAGTATGGATTAAGGATATACAATGTATGTGTCTGTCTGCCGACTTAAATAATAGATATAGAAATAAAGATTTTGTATCCCTGTAGAATATAATAAAAAGAAAACATCTTCGTATAAATGTTACATATACGTTCCTATTCATCTTGAGAGGTCTCACTGCATATTAGAAGTCGCGAAAGGTTACATATCTTCTACGCTCCGTGGAGCGTGACCGCACTGTCACATATTTTACTCGCCCTAGCTCGACGTCTCCCTAAACGGTAGGAATTTGGCAAAATGAACTCGCTTATGTACCTATATATTCACAATCTTAAAACAACCTAATATTTGTGCTCAAGCACAAATCTCATTAATGTTGACATCTTTACAGGCCTCCACGTTGTTTTAAGCAGCATGTAATGAGAATGGTTGGAGAAATTTGACGCAACAGGTTATGACTGGTGTGGATAGAAGAATTTTTATCAACAGATCTCGGTGCACTTGTACGACCATATTGCTATCATATTCTATAATGCTGATATGTAATGGTTCGTCTACGAACCTATGTTCTGTCACACAAGGCAAATAACTAAAAGAACACGACAGTACTCAGTGACATTGAATGATTTAAAATTACATTTGCATGGTCGCTTTAGTCGATTCATTGTAATTGAAAGACAAAAATGAACCTTCTAATATCGGCTCAGTTTAAAATAATAAACGATATGTACTCGTTTATCATTTCTAAAATGAAATAGGTAACAAATAAGGAAACTTATTTTACAGTAAGATGAAAATGTTAATGTATAGTTATACATATATATGTAAATCAACTCCATACTAATTATCCACTACACTAAGGTAATCTTTAAACTACAAAAATATAAAATAGAAACTTAAAAACTATTATTTAGAAAAAATGCAATGACAACCTGTGTGCATCGTAGCGTTCATGACTACGTACATGACATCTGCACATACGAGTACGATGTGATTAGGTGTATAATATATGGATGTATAAGTTTTTCCCTGAAATTGCGAGGGTGTGTTGCATCACACGCAAACCTCATAGGTTTAAGTGGTGCTTTACTTCTATTTTTAATGTAGTTTTTATTATAGATAAATAAATAAAAAACGTATAGTCAAATTTATTATATGCCAATATTCCCAAAGGACATAGAAAGCGCATTCCAAACAAAATGTATGCAAATATAATTCATTTATCTTATATAACAGTTTAATGACATACGCAGAGAAAACGAAAGGCGTCTGCCAAGATCTTAGCAAGTCGATATCCATGCTGGTTTCCTATCCCTCCGAGAAACAGATGTGATGATACTTATGTATGTGAATAAGTAAGTTTTCTCAAAAGAAAGGTAAAAAACATCTTAAGCAAATGTACAAGCATGGAAAGATTAATGAGAGTATATGAAGCGAAACAACCGTATATATGTATGTATTCACAAAGTAAAATTTATTTCAAACAGACGTGTTTATATAGAAATATATAAGATAATAAATGAAGATATTAATAAAAGCTACGAAGCTAAAAATGAGCAAGACCGTAGCTAGAAGAGAGCCATTATCTCTGCTGATTGTAGGGTAAGGTAGGCATAATATTAGGTTTGTGTGTTCGTAAACATCACAAAAGTCTAACACAGAACGTTCTATTTCTGATTGAGTAGCCGATGCTATTTGTAGCGGTATCACATTGAAATTTCATCGGCATTATCCCTAATCCTCTTTATATCACCTACAGTAGTACAGCAATCTAGTTCTATAGTCTATTCAATGTATATTTTTATATCTATAAATATTGTTGTTGCTCTGTTGTTCTTGCTTAACCCGCAAGGGACCTGGCGTGAAGTTATGTATGTAAAAATATTGTTACAACCTAGGCGCTGACAAAGACAAATTCCACGTACAAACTGTAAAAGCACATTTTATTACCTGTCGGCATTTAAACTCATTGTAATCCCTTTACGATCGTCTTCTTTGTTCACTTATTTATTGGCATACGAGAGAACACGAGAGAGTCCTATTGTACTCGCTCATTAGCATCATTAGCCAGGTGTTACAAGCTGATTCTAGGAAATTCAGTCCACTTTTGATGAGGGAGGAATGATTGAGGGAGGGGGTCAGTTGAGCGAGAACCAAGATCAAGGCGAGACGTGTACATAACGAGAATGTAACAGTGACGGACTTTGGACGTTTTATTGAATTATGACCTTCTGAATTACGTTTGGATTTGTTGTGTTCGGTTATATTTGTACCTGTGTTATACGTGTTTGCGTAGTTCTAATAAACTCTATTATAATTCCAATGGCATTTTAAGTCGAGTCCCGCTAAACTCGTAACAATATCAATCCTACATACATACTAATAAAAGGTAAAGACAATTATTACTCACAGATGTTTGCTTCTAGAATCGCGCATGTATACTTAACTACCCCTAACTTTTAAATTTAGAAGCAAAAAAATAAAAAAACAACATTATAGGAATTCAAAAATAGGTACATAAAAGTGTTTTGAATAATATGTGTTCATTAGATAGATAGATAGATAACTCTTTATTGTACACCAATACAAACATGAACTTAAGACTAAATTATATCTAGTTATGTACAAAGGGCGGTCTTATCGCTAAAAAGCGATCTCTTCCAGACAACCCCATTAGTTTTGATGATTTGAGGATAAAAATGGGATAAATGGGATATTTTCGATTAAATTCTATGTTTCCATAATCAAATTACGAAGATGTTTTTAACCGACTCCCAAAAGGAACAACTTGGCCGGGATGTTTTTTTTATGTATGTACATCGATTACCCTGACATATATATGATCCAATTTTTCTTCTACGAAACCCTCCAGTATAAGCAGGATACCAAACACTTGTCCAACTTATTTATAACTAAATTAGTAAGCTATATTTCTGTTCAAATTAACAAAATACCTTCAAAAATGAAAAGCCCTTTTAAAATTTACCACACATTCAGAGCATGCATTCAATTTGGTAAACAGACGGTTTTTCCTAATCGAGCCTCTCTTCCAGTGCATTCAAATGGGATTATAAAAAGGACACGTCTGCAATTGCATTGGAATTTCAAATGAATGTATTTTTTAGGCTGTCTGAATGTACGGCGAATTATATTAGGCTAGGAAATAGTAAACTGCGTCCTGCGAACTAGTTGCGTACGTTGCTTAAATTAAATAAAACTTTAAGCAACTGTGTTCGTCGAAACTAGGCAGTATTAAATTACGTATCGTTATTTCTCTATTTAAATTAAAAAAATATATATATGCTTCTATAAAGATAAAGTTTTATTTTAATTTAATAATTTGTTTATTGATTCAATAATTTAATTATGGCCAGGCGCCATTACAATCGCCTGTATTGTACGTCCGAAAGGACAAACTATCGTTCCAACAAAAAATTGCGACACCTTTGTAATTTTATGATTGTGACAGTTTATACAATAAATGTTTATTCTATTATATGAAGTAAAGATTAATAGATAGTGCAGCCTGGATTACTAAGCGGATGCTTTGAATATAACATCTAATAGCCTTACTTATAATCATTTGTTAAAATTTAAGAAACTGCTCAGCAACTGATTAACGAAAATCTTACCCATAAACTCCTCTTAAGGATAAGAGGTGGTGGTAAAGTAAGTCATAAATAACTGTCAAAAATAACCAACATCGAGAGATGGTTTAAGCGACTGCTAAGAGGCAAGATGGCAAGTTTTATTTGAAACAACCATTGATTAGGGGCTTAAGAGTCTCTTATTTAAGAGATGGCTAATCCTTTCTTAACGAGATTATTATAAGTAACGCCCTAATTATTTATGTCTTATTTAACTTATAACACTTAGGTATTATATTAATCAGTTAGTACGGGTTGGTTATGCTTTCTACTTTTACTAAAAATAATCAAAAATATGATGAATTTCTAAAAAGTGAGCGCCTTACATGCGCAAACATTAAACATAAATTTTGCTTACATGTCTCAGCTTTAAAAGGAATAAAACAAATAGCGTAAATCAAAGTTTATAAGCAATATGATTTCTCAACTGTGTGAATATGAAACCAAAGCTTCGAGCGTAAGTCATTTTTTAATCAGTTCGTCCAGCTCGCAATAGTCGGATATACTAATTGACATATCGATACGCCGGGGCTGGACACACGTGCTAGATTACTATTGAAATACCGATTTAATATCGGTTTGCTGAACAACTATGCATTCTTAAATTTATTTAAAATTTATAGATAGATACACGTTATTGCTCACCAAAATAAACAAATAAAAAAATGAATAGAAATTCTTAACTAATCTGGTGATGTAGATAAAGCAGAAAAAAGATAGGACTGTGCAATTTAAATATGAATACTTACACTATTTTATTAATTAAATACATATATAAATGTAATAGTTATATATATATATATATATATATATATATATATATATATATTATATATATATATATATATATATATATATATATATATATATATAAGTATAAACAAAAGAATATAGATAAATATATTTGTTAACATTATATGTGACAAGCATTTTATATAAATATATAATACAATAGATAAATAAGTAGATGTTTAATATATTAAATATATGTATGTAAAGACAGGTAGTACTTTCTAAGGGAGTTCCGATATGTAGGTAATGGTTTGGCCTCTCTGACAGTAAGAGGCAACGCATTCCAGAGTTTGACAGTTAAAATTTATTGTTACTTTAATTTAGATTGATTTTTAGTGGAAAGAATAAAATATCATTACCTAAAACAAATGACAAATAAAATTTTACCAGAATTCTAACAAACATTACATATGTAGTTAACGGACTATTTTTTCGATTCACACGTTTAGTAAATAAAACAAAATATACATTATGATTTTATAACTGCCTAGAAAAATAATAAAATATCATTCATATCTAGAAGCTAAAAATAAAGACAAGATAGAGACTTAAAGTCAATCTATTGACAAGTTACCCAACAATTGAGCAATTTCCTTGAGTCCTAACACAGTAATAATCCACGATTTATGTCTTGATAATGTTTTATTAAAGCCATAAAACATCTCGAACCCGTTTCAAGGGAAACCTTCCTTTAAGTCTCTGAACATTATTTTCAGTGTTGACAGTATTGCCAGCTGTATTATAAGGTACATTCCACGTGGTTTTAGCTTAGATTTTGCACTCCTATTCCGTGGACACTTATCCGATTTTTTAGTTATAAGTGTCCTAGTCAGCTTTCGTCCTCTACATTTCTATACTTTAAGTGCGCCCTAAGAAACGATTTTTGAAAATTCAACTCTAAGATGGTGACGAAAAGAAAGTGGACGAAATTTTTTATGGAAATCCGCCATTTTCAAATTAAGCGCGAAATTTAATATGCCTTCTTCTGATTGGAAATAAATATAGACGTGCCTATATCAGCGTTGTGATAATTGTACCCCTAAAGTGGTGAAAAAGGGGCTAGCTTTTGACTTTTTTTTACTACTCAATCTATGACTATATTTCATTTATGTGGGTGAAGCCGCAAGCAACAGTTACACCTGTACCCTGATTTTTAATTACCTGGACTAAAATGACAGCTGCAATCGCCCTTTTCTTTTATTCAAAATTGAGTTGTTGGAGTTCAATCAACAACTCACCACTGTGAGTTGAATTCTACGAAATTTCTATACAAATTCAACTTACAGTACAGTAGGATTTAATCTACAGCTTTACAGCAGTGGTTGTTCCAAGCTTTGAACATGTAAAAGATCGATCACAGCTGTCATTTTAGTCCAGGTAATTAAAAATCATAATAAACTACCACCATTAAAATTAATTCATACAAAAAGCCAAAATAAAGCAACAAATAGGTACACATTGGACTTATTATGTATGATATAGCTCATAATTTTATTATACAATTCATCCAAAATAAAACTAAATGGTCAACTTAAGACGTTAAGAATAAAATGAATAATGGTGAGCTGTGGCTGCACATAGGGTGCCAAATTATATTTTTGCAGCTTTCTTTAAGGAATGGCGGCAGTGCTAAAGTGTCTGGTGCAGCCGCCAAGACGTCGCCAGAGACATTAACTAGTACTACTACGAATTTAGGCAGCTAAAATGAACTACGTGCGAATATGTTTTTTTATTTAGCAGAAATATTCTCGCAACTTTGCTTGCGTAAATTTCAAATGCATATTCAATAAAAAAATACCACTTTTAAAGATAAAAATCGGTCATTCCTTTATCAGAAATATAGACATACAGAATTTTATCATAATCGGCTCATTTGAAGTCTTGAAATTCTGAAGTCGTGTCCCGCTATGAGAAGAGCGTATGTTATTTAATAGTATCTATTAATAATTGGCTTAGTATTCTACTCATAATCTAGAGGGAATATGTCTATATCTATATCATATAATAAAATGTGTATGTTTGTATATAATACAATACAATTATATTAAGTTTTCTTTTATCGTATTCGATTATTTCTAATATTCTTCAGTGTGCTTATAATATCCATTTTAAATTTATAGGTATGAAATGAGGTGAATAAGAGGTTTCGTTCAACTTTTATTCGCTCATCATCTTTATGTTTCTTCTACTCGTGTATGTGACTGACCCTTAAACGAGTCGGCTGATTTTGATTATATTTCTGTGTATTTGAGAGATCCCAAGATGGTTTCGTTTTACGATTGGATTGTGTTTTAGATTTTTATGATTTCAGAGCAGGACAACGTCTGCTTTATCCGCTACTTAAATATAAAAAAATAAAATACTTTGGCCTCTACTAAGTTTTTTTTAATGTAAAGACGCTCGATAAACCGCCTAAGCGCCATTTTAGCTCTTCATGTTTTGCCATCGAGCCTGTAATTGGCAAATTTATGGCGGCCTACACAAACGTAATTGTGGTCTGGAGCAATGGCATGTATCACCCGAAATTAGATTCAGCTGAAACATAAAATGGTTGTCAGTAAAAGTGGCTATTATTTATACACGAAAACATCATAAATTACGATTGTGCCCAATTTGGGACAGATTAAAATAAAACACCATCATCCACCATGAAATCGAGTTCTCGATTATATTGCTTATCCAATTATCCATTTTTATCTTCTATATTTTGATCTCGTGAAGTTTATAACTCAATTATTATTTATTTAAATATTATTAATACAAGTAGAATTAAATTTTAAAATAACCCTAATTCTATGACTAAATATAGAGATTCGACTAGACTCAAAGTTCCAGGGCATAGAACCGCATTAAGCAATAGAAATAGTCACGTGCTGTCTAGAAATCTATAATACCAATTATATATTTTATATACTATAATAAATTTGTAAATGTTTCAAGTTTATATCATGCATTTAAAATGTGAAAAAAAGTCAGGAGGGTTAATTCGGACCAGAAGATTCCGAAAATGCATTTTTGTCTGCCTGCCTTTCTGTCTGTCTTTCCGTCTCTGTCTGTTAGAGCATCATATAAAAACAATTGAAATTGAATTGAAATTGAATTTAAATGAAACTCGAAACGGACCCAATTCATATCACGGGGCGTAACTTAGCTAATTTTACCTGTCCAACAAGACCTTATAGCTAAATACAAACTAAAGAAATCAGAATTACATGCCTTCAAATCAGCTGAAAGTTTAGAACAAAACGCCGAACACAGGAAAGTAACTTAAACTCCTTTGAAAATTTCGTCTAAACAGCTCTTTAAACTTTGTTTAGCGACTAAATACCGGTTTGCCAGTTTGTTCGCAAATTGGCCGAAGCTCCGAGTGTATTATTTAATTTGTTTTCCATTTTCTCGCAAATCTACGCGTTCTCAGCAGCAAAGAAGATAACTCTACAGGGAGGGATGTCTTAGGGCACTCAATTAAAGGCGAAATTTTATGAGTAGATTTGTTAGCAAGCGCCAGATTAAATACCAAATTAATTAAATAGCGATGGTCTGTTTGCCAGAAAAAAACTGTTTCATATGCATTCCCCATTTATACTTACTATAACAAAAATATTAACACAACTTTCTTTATTTATCTATAATATTGTTACATACCGACAAAGATATGCGCATACCTACCTGTCGTAAAACGTAGTTTATTGCCTTCTTTGATTTAGGAATTCTTTTGTTTATTTTGTGTTTAGAAAATGTAATTCAGAAAAACATGCTATTGTTATTGAACTTCTTTTATGGCCATCATTACTGTCGAACTAATCCTTGTTGTTATTGCATTGCGTCGAAGCTTGCCAGGTGTGCGGAGTTATTCGGTGAACGCAGTCCTTTGTTCTATTATACAGTTTAGTATAAAATAATGCCCTCCGGGTGCGGCAGTCAAGCGACGACAACGTTATGAGTAAGAAGTATATTCGATGAGCGATATAGTGACGGAATTTGCGCGTGTTATTAAATCGTGCAGTTTGTACTGGCTGGGTCCAGTCATATTTGTGCCTGTTTTATACGTGTTTGTACAGTTCTAATAAACTCTATAGTAATTCCAACGGCATTTTAATTCGAGTCCTGTGTAGCTAATAATATTTTCACGACTAAACACTATTTCCTTGTCTTTCATTGTTTTTTTCATTGACTACAGAGTCCTAAAAATACAACTGTAGGATGTTTTTAAACTAATTTTTGTTAATGTTTTTTTTAACTGTTCGACCTGGAAGTTTTTTAGAATTATTCAATTTCATATTTAAATACTATTGGGTGGACATTTTTTATGACTTTGAGAGGAAATATACCACCAGTTATTATTAATTTCAATAATAACAAATAATACATTAATTTCAATAAAATTTATTTACTTAAATTTACATATGAGATTACAGACTAAGTAATTTCAAGGAATATGGAAAACAAAAATGAACGACAAAGTTACACAGACGGACAGACAAGACGATTTTACAAAGTTTTCTAATTTAACAATTGCTAAGAAATCCTATCAATTTTCTATAGAAAAGCAATATTTCACACAAAACCAGGTAGGGTTAACGTTATCTCCATTATGAAATCTGATCACAGACAAGTCAAAACAAAGCAAACTGGCATGCACCGCATAAAGGTATAGGAAGATTGGCCCACATGTGAACAAAGCACACCTATTGTTCACGCAACAAAAGCCAGGATCTATTAATTAAACAACGGACAGACTACTGCACTGTTCTGGTATGAATTAAGAGCTGGAGATGAGAACTTTTTCTTTCTATTAAGAGTTGTTTATTTCTGTGGTACAATCCAGGATAGAACTAAAATGAGTTCTTTGTACAGAGATGGTATTTTTTAATTTTAGAATGCAATCTCACTAACACATCAGATCTAAAGAGGCAATACATGCTTCACACTAAATTCAATAGAAAACTGCGTTCGGGATATTTGGTGAACTAAAAGTTTTTAGCAAGGACGAACAAGTAGGCCTCAATATTAAAATAGCTTAATCAAGAAATTACACAACAGTTAAAAAAACATTTAAAACTAGCATTAGTATGAACTAACCGAATGAAATATGTAGTAAACCGAGATTTTATAAAAGTGAAAACTGTCAAATATCGTAATTTTTACGTTTAACTAATCTAAGGTCAACAATTGATATTTCTTCTATCTAAATTAATTGAAGCTTTTAATAATTTAAATTTAAAAATTAAGTACCACTTCTCGCACAATAAATAGCCACTCGAGAGCGCTACTACAACATGTCCAGACCAAAGTCGGAGTGGGAATGTCGTCTCTTTTTTTGTGCAGGATCCAGCTGAATAGCCGCAGGCTTCCCGACTTCGTAGGAGCAGAGACATTCAGCCCGGAGTCAGCGCGCTCGAGGAGGCACCTCCTGTATGGTTGCTCGTTATTCCGTCTACACATATTTATAATCGAGCGAGGACAGGACTGAGTAGTGGGGTAATGGATACAAACTACTTCTTACTATAATTCTGTCGACAAATAAACTCGTTAAAATAGTACAATAATCTAACACTGTTACTGTATACATTTAAAGTCCTACATTGTCTAACATCGACATGATTGAATAGGGTGGAGTTTTAATTATTGTTTTTATAATAAACATAAGCAGACAAATATAAACCGGAGAAACTTCATGGATATACCACACGTTCCTCTGAAATAGGAATTCCTAAAAAAATACATTTAAAAAGAAAATTTAATATAATTTCGCCTTGCGTCATAAGAAAAATAAATGTATAAGCTTACGACTTAGGTCCTGGCAACACATACTATTTTCAAACTAAATAAACACAGGTAGCTCAAGAGGGTTTAAAATCGTATAGAATAGTGAGAAGCGCCCGAGGCATTTAGAAAAATGAAAACACACCCGTCTGAGATGTCTTTATTACCTCTAAGTATAACTTTGCACGCCACAAAATGTCTTTCACGAAACTAAGGAGGTAAGTTTCAACATTGTCGAAATTCGTACAATATTTTTCTAAGCTTGGTGAAACATTTTAGAATAACTTGTTGTTTCTAACCAACTGTACATTTATAGCGAGAAAAATACTTGTACAGTTTATAAGTACTAACACTGCCTGTTGGCAGTGTTAGTACTGTTAGTGTTAGTAGTTCGCTGTTGCGAACTGATATTCTTGTATATTGAATGTGCATAGTACCCAAAATGACTTACCAAGTCACAAGTGAAAGTGTTACAAGTTATTTTTGCCCGCAGAGAGAAGAAACAATTACCATACACTTGAGTGCCGTTATCTGCCTCAGGTAAGTAATTTCTATCATACACAGAAATTACCCCACCTGGTTCTAATAGAGGTAGGCATACGGTCTTGGAATATCTGTACTTGTATATTGGCTTTTGAGTTTTATTGAGTTTTGTGAATCTCTTCGTACTTGCATTTCTGTTGGAAATGTTTTAATTAAATTTTAGGAAAGTAATGAAACTGCTGGTAGGATATGAAAACATAAAAGGCGGAATTTAATATTGTAATGTGAAATTTTCTTTTATAAAATAACTAAAGCAATTAATTTTATTACCGTTTGTGGTTAGACCGTTTGTGCGTGAACTTCTGTTTACGCTCGGCGGAACCGCGAGTGCCCTTCAGGGAAACGTCAAATAAACTTTGCAATCTCGCTCATAAAGCCTTGTCAAAGAATAAGTATTCATATCCAGTAGGCAAACAAGCCACTCGATAAGAAGAAGAAAAAAAATCAATTTATTTGCTAGAAAGGTCAATATAATAACAAAAATAATTCATACATTTTAAGATACGCCACATTTCCAGTGTCCACTTTCCTACATTTTCTTCTCAACTTCGAGTGGTTATTTCATATTAAGCTGAATACCCTTTTACAATTTATCTATATATTTGAAAAATCTATATCTAATTATCTATATCTAAAAAGAAACGTATAGTATACGTAGGACTTTAAATTTACGTCCAATTTAAATTTTATAATATACTATAATATATTAATATATATTTTTTCTCCCATCCCCAATCCTCCTTTCCATTCTTTTTCCCACTAACTACAGCTTAAAAAATTGTAAATGAAAATAGATAAAGCTAAAAGCGTATGCCAAGACTGTAAGCTAATGGAAATCAAAAGTAGAAAATAAGCATACTAAAATAATACAAAATATAAATATCTGATTTTTTACAAAATACAATTATTTGTCAAGTGTATTTTCATGTTTATTTCTGTATTTTTCAGTTTCGACAGCAATGTTTTTTATTCAAAAATTAATAATCAAACGTGCTTACAATGAATCTACAACATATAGCTACATAGAAATCAGGCAAGAAAGAAAATTCTAATATTACGAAAATAAGTTCTAAAAGTCAATTAATTCCTATGACTACATAGCTTTATCGAGACGAGTGGCACGGTGATTGATGGTAGTCGATTTGAATTTATTTTATTCGGCGTTTTTGAGGCCATCGCTCATCGAACCGCAGTATGCGTGTCGTTCAGAATGATTGCCTCTGAATGCTAGAGGTCGACCAATCAATTAATTTTTTAGAATTATGATCTTTCACCCAATTTACATGAGAGGGAGATTCGATAATACGAATGATTAGAATAAAAAGTTTTTTGAAGTGAAACTCCTTTACAATCGTTGTGATTCGAAGGACTAAGCCTGCGAGAGAATGAGATACGATGTTACATTATGCAGCAGAGGTCAGTAAGAATTGACTTTCTAGAGTGAATAAGACCCACTTTTAAACATAGATCCAATTTGGACCGAAATAAAACTGATTATAATAGTTTTTAGACTAAAACCGTAAATTTGAATGTGATACTTACGAAGTTTATTTTGAAGGAATTACAAAGCCAAAGATCGCGCGAAGTGGAGAAGAAAAAGTAGGAAAGCGGATCCTGGTCGTCGAAGCAATCGATCCGAACGCAACGAGGATTTAACGATTAATAAAAGTTAGAGAAGAATTATCTGTGAGTATATTCTCTAAAGTTTCACTTCTACTGCATGTGAACTGCACACACACACACATTTTTTGTTTACTTCGCGGTTTTAATCCAATGTGGTAACAGGGCTAGCATTTTGACAACGTTCCCAACTGACAGCAATGTGGGGTCTCTTTGTTATTTGTAAAAAAACACTAATTTAGTTTTAAGATATCTTTATTAATTGTTTATTTTAATTCTAAAGCTTTTTTGGTAATTTATTTTTCAAATAATTAGGTAAACACACATTGTATTTTTCTGTAACATTCTCGTATACCCGACACTGTTCTTTATGGAAAACTCTCAGGTTTCTTTACCACGTTGAACATTACAGCAACTTCGGCCAAAAAACACAAATATTCGTAATTATTGAAAACCGATGATAAGGAAAGATATCTAAAATTAAGTCGGAATTAAATTCGTTTTGGTATCAAAATAATGGGTAAAAAAGGTTCGCAAACAGAATGTGAAAAATCGAATTTGCATTTGATCAAATTGTCTTGAATTTCATTTCGGGTAACCTCACGCAACTCCACAGGGGGAACGGGGCCAGGTTCTTACGTAAGTTCCGTGTTTACAGGTTGATTACAAATACTTTTATTGTTTGTTGATATACACATGAAGCGTAGGCTATCTTCAATGAAACGTATACACTTATCTCGTTGGAATATGATATTTAAATTCATCTATAAACATTTATATATTTTGTTGTTTAATCTAATTAATATATATGTCACGGCTAATACCCGAAGTGCGGCTACACCTAGTTCTAGCCGGCTAAAATTAGGTGTAACCGCACTTCGGTTTTTTAAACTAGGTGTAAAAGATTTGTTCATGGCTAATATTAGGTGTAGCCGAGTTCATTTGGTTAAAACTAGGTATAGCTTTCTTTATGCTGGCTACAACTAGATGTAGCCAACCCTACGTGGAGTCTGTTGGTCTGTAGTGACATGTTTTCATTTTTAATATAGGTTAGAAGACTAAGGCGGGTGCTCCGCTTCGCTTCGCACCCGCCTTAGCCTTCGTGGTTATTTGGTATATAACCACCAAAAATATTTTTTCGAAACATACACGATTAGTCCCTATGTGTACTGGCGCTGTACATTACGGAACAAAATCTGCTTCTATGTTACTACAAAGTATACGCGAGTATTTGCGTACTGCTCTTGTATGGATTGGAAGAACTTCGTAAAAAACTTATTTCCAATCTATACGTGATTAGTTTCATACCCTTGCGTTCTGGCCTTGTACAGAATGGAAAGACGCCTCGGCTACACCTAATATTAGCCGTGAACAACTCTTTTACACCTAGGTTTAAAAACCGAAGTGCGGCTACACCTAGTTTTAGCCGGCTAGAACTAGGTGTAGCCGCACTTCGGGTATTAGCCGTTACATATATAATTGATGTGTTTATTATTAACAAGTAAGTAGTTCGTACTATATGTTACGTATACCACCATTGCTATTTTCATCTCAATTCATTCCTGGGGTTGTCTGGAAGAGATCGCTTTTTAGCGATAAGACCGCCTTTTGTACAAACTAGTTATAATTGAAGTCGTTAAGTTCACTTTTGTATTGATGTGTAATAAAGTGTTATCTATCTATCAATTTTTTCTCGAATATATTTTAATATTTGACAATTTTACTATACAGCTTGCGCGTTCGTTTTTCGTTCCGTAAGACATTTTTGAATCGAATATAACACACCGGCGCGAGTTTACTGATTACATGCCCGGCTGGACCGGTGTGCACCGTATCTCCTTGGGTAAATCGTGCGGTGACAAAACATGAATTGTATTTCTAACAAAAAATTAATTGAATAAGCGTTAGGTAGGCCGCGCATGATGAAGGATGCTTGACATGAGAAACGACTATTTTCGTTATTTTGCTATAACATCATAAAAGGTATTTAGACAAACATACCCAATTTCTTTTAATGTGGTAGAGTCATCCTGGAATCATTACCTTGATTGCAGCTCTTGGAGCCGGCTTAATCGGTGTGATACCAGCTCTCGCAGAATATCCGCGTGAAAAGGTTAGCCTTGACCTAACCGTGTTTCATACGATGAGTGAGAGTTCGGGGGAACTCAAATTCAAAAGTTTTTATTTAAAATAAGTTCCACTCGAGAACACTTAAGGTCATACATATTATTATATGTACACCACTTCGCAACGTGTCATTGTTGAATAAAAATAAACAAGTACAATAGACTATTGTATAGACTCACCCAAGCCCTCGTCGACTAGGAACGTCCACCTTGGCTTCTCAGACGCAGACGTCACTCGTGCATTGAATTGAAACCAGCTCAACCAATCACTCTCACCAAATTCAGTACTTTTCAGGGTGGCCGCCATTTAGTGTAAGTTCATCAAGTCACTCCCTTGCCAAAATGCATCATTTCTTAGATGTCTGTCGTCTAAACACCGCAAACGAATCCGACCACAAAAATGGCGGCATCTTCCATGAACCAAAGATAAATTGACAAAAATAGGTATAATATGTATGTATCAAGCATGTGTGAGTGAAGTTCTAAAGTTTGAACAAGAGACGGCGGTACCATGACTTAAAAATCATTGTCCAACATTAATAATAAAAAATATGCTTTCAATTTTTATTCTTTCAACCAATTTGATGTCGCAGTATAGAAATTCTGACTTTTGAAGATTACAATGTTTCAAATGAAATTTGAATTTTGTGATTACAGTGCCATCTATGTTTTATACGAAGTAAAACCCAATAACTACGCAATCATACTATATACAATAGATCAGGACAGATATTTATGTGTTGTATACAGATCAGACATGTATGGGAAATATCTTCATGGAATGAAACCGATTTCGCATGCAACCGTGCGACAGGCGTTTTGTGAAAAATATTGTCGGAATCCGCACGCTAATGTCAATCCAACACGACAATACGATCGACCTATATTCCTATTGCCATCAATCGAGGACAGCTTGTTTTCATATGAACATTATACAAACAAAACCAAACCCAATCTGCTCACAATCCATCAATGAATGTAATCAAAAAAGAACGGCAATATATTTTATTATCGTAGAGAATAAATTGCCAAGTTTTCCTGTTAGTACAAAATGTATATCCTGTTTATGAGATTTAATAACATTCTATTAAAATTAAACTAACTTGTAGTACCTCACAATAAGTACCTAAGTATACAGGGTATAAACTAAGCAAAGATGATACTTGTCACTTTACCCATGTACGTATGTCTACAAAAGTCTAAAATATGTAGGGAAATTGTGTAGCAAATATATGCACTAGTATTGGGCAGAGATAGTTAAAGAATCTGAACAAATATAATTGAAACCAAGATGTATCTGTAAGTGGTCGGTAGATGAGTGCCCGTGTAGCAACAGGGAAGGAATACAATTTTGTGGGGTCAAGCAGCCTGTCGTAAGAGGCGACAAAACCACCAACACTAGGTGGTAGGGCATTTGACCGACTGGATGGTTACCACCCCTGGTCTAAAGAATGCCTCCATAACAACCTTAATTGTGTTCTGGCATTACTGGCCAGGTTCCAGTCTCCTTTTAGATTAGAGAGAAGCAGCGCATTTGTAGCACCTTTGGTGTTGCAAATGGACAAGGGCGATGGTAACCGCTTTCCATCACGTGGTCCATCTGCCTATCTGTTTAATTCATGCAATAAAAAAAACATATTTAAAAACAAAATATTGTGTACATTGTATACATCTTATTTATGTTCAAATACTCTTACGACAACAAAAAGGTTAAGAAGAAGAAAGGTAATATTTGAAGTTCAACTAAGCTTAAGACAAAACATAGCATTAAATGTACAAATTAAAATACTCGTGTAAGGTAACATAGGTAAGCGTTGACTAAAAGTATGTATCGACACAATTCAAAAGCGCCTTAAAACACTCAACAACTGTAAAAGTAATGTGAATAGAACATGCACCAGCAACACGCATATGTTTACACGATTTATCGCTTACCTTTCTGACCGCAACGCTTTTTGCCACTGTAAAAATCTGAAGCAGTGTATATCTGAAATTTACTAGAAGGTAATCCCTAAATACCTACAAAAAATTAGATTTGATAAATCTAAGAACCCAGGAATATTTGGTATATCTGAGTCGAACACTGTTACGTCGTCCTGTATAACGTCCAATGTCGTGTTATTGATATTGTGTTGTGTTTAATGTTCCTTTAAAATTATTAAAATCGCTACATTTTCCCGTTGGAGTGAGTTCTTATCTATAGGTGTAATATGCAACTGTTTTACTATTTCAAAAATAAATATACCTACCATTTAAACTGAATTAGATTTCTAACGGACGATACTGTGCCTGTTCTTCGCTGTCTATCATGTTTGGTCCTACGCTACCCTTATATCGCTGTTATAAAAATTGCCAACCTATTCCAGATAGAGACATCTACCCTCTAGCTAATACTTAAGATAGACGTATATAGTTTTAATATCTTAGTTTTTATGCTTTTGCTTGTTTGTTTGTTGCTTGAAATAAATAGATAAAACTTTATTGCTGGCAAAATAAACAATCACAAAACAATATTCTCATGACTAAAACTATAGGCGGCCTTATCGCTTGAAGACCTCTCTTCCAGGCCACATAACATAAAGATTATTTTGAACTAATCTTTCGATTTAGGTAGTGCAATTATTAAATGGGACACAAATACAGATACTTAAAGTACTTTGTAAGTTAAATATACATACTTAAATTACTTCAATTATTTATTTATTAATAAAAAGTGAATTCAGGTTTCTAACCCGAAACCAATTGAAAGCAGTTAATAGGAAAATATTAACTAAATTTTATGTTTTGACAGAAAAATTTAAATTCTGACGTTTCTACAACTTTTACTGCAGCGTATATTTAAAAAAATATTCAGCGTCGAATAGAAGGGCCCTTGTAAAATATGTTATGTATCTTTCAGCTAAAATTGTGATTGGGGCTTAGGGAGCGATAACTTCCACTTTATAACCCAATTTTTTTCGGATAAACAATGGAATTTGAAATTTTATCAGGTTTCCAAATTATCGATCGTTATCGGCAAACAAGCTATCGAATTGTACCGTTACAATTTGCGATTTCCTTTTCTTTACTTTTTCAAATATAACTTTAATATGTAAATCAGTTTTTATTTATTACTGTGTTTGTTCGAAAGATGTAGTCAACTTATTGAATGTGTTTCGGAAAAATACTTTTCAGTTGAACTAAGTTTGAATATATAAAGCACTTATTACATACAAATGTTGGAAGTCAAATTGGCAGTGGGCTGGTCAGGTTTGTCACAGGACCGATGGCCGTTGGAGCAAATATGTCCCGGCCTGGAGGCGGCATCTCGGCAAACGTAGAGTAAGACGCTCCCCTAATCCGGTAGACCGGCGACCAGCGTAAGGTTGTTGGCAGCGATTATATGAAGAAAGCGGAAGACCGCGATTATGGCACAGACTTGGTATGTCCTATGTCCAGAAACGAACATTGATTCGCTGAAGAAGAAAAAGAAACTAGTTATTAAACTTATTAGACTAGATTACATATTGTTGATGTTTATTTTTAATGCTTCAATACCACTGGCCCACAAAAAAGGGGTAGGTACTTTTGACCAGACCCATCTATTCTTATGTACTTTGATGCACTGAATCCCAATCTGGGGTTAGTTTGGTCCATACACCCTTAATTTGGAGGAGCAATGGAGCAAAGACCGAATCTGGGGTAAGTTTCGTCAGGGTCAAATTCGATTTCAGCGCATCGAAATACATAAGACCAAATGGATCTGGTCAAAGTACATTCACTATTTTCTGGAGCCGGTGATATTAGAAAAAAAATATTAAATAGTAAATAATTCTACTTACACAAAAACATAATCCATTATAGACAGTAATATTTGTTAAAATAATTTTTAATAGTTGTCGGCGCACGATTTTCCTGGAGAGTTACACACTGGTCCAGCCGGGTGAAATCATTACCTTGCGCAGGTGTGTACGCATAATATTTACATTAGTCTATGAGGAACACTCGTAGTCAACGGCCAACGGCCAATATTCGAAATCTATTACTGAACGTAAAACGAACCTATTAATCTCAACCAAGTATTTATTATAAAATTGTAAATTATTAAAATATACGCAATATTACGAGAAAAGTTGCCTCATTGAAGACTTCCTACGCATCATAAGTTTATTTCAAAAATAGAACATGAAAAGTACTCAAAAATATAAGTGAAACTGTGAAATGAGTCTGAAACTTGTGAATATTCATTAACAGCCCGTTGAACATTTGCAAGAACTGTTGGGACAGTCTTAAACCGCGTATCTTTATTGCCCTTAGGGTGCATTTAAATGTCCAAAGTCAACAACAATGAGATTCCGTCTGCATTGCCCTAAGGAAACATTACTGTCATGCAAATTTAACTGTCTGCCGAACTAATTACTTTGCACGGCAAACATATACAGATAAAGCCTTCATGTTTGTAAGTACTTGGTACGCCCCGTGGGATTACCTGTACATTAGGATATATTTTCCCTTGATTTTTGGGAATTATTAACCAATATAAGAATGAAATTATTAAACTATTAGCTAGAAATCCACAAAAACTACACATTCTCTGATTTAATTAATGTTTTGCTATATCCTCGTAACCCAAAATCTATGGCATGAAAATTTACATAGGAACGTTTTGACGTTTTATTAAATTCAACTCAAAAAGAATAATCAAAATCGGTTCAGCAACAAAAAAATGTGGCTCGACATATTTACACGACGAGTTGTGAACGTCTTGCTTTTTTAAAGTTGATTAGCTATGGAACGCTATTTAATAATAAACTATTTACTAACAGACAATATTGTCCTTTACATACACACTAATAAACACACACAACAATATTACAGTATATTGATACACGACAAAAGTGAATACACGCCTGCAGTTTATTACCTTTTCGGCTTATGGACTTATTTTGTTTACTTTGTGTTTAAAATTTGTAATTAGAAAAGAAGCCTATTGTGCATTGAAATGATGGTAGTCAGGTATGGTTCTTGGAAAATTTAGTCCACGCGGTCGAATATTGTACTATATAGTTTAGTATAAAACAATGCCTGAACGGAGGGGTGAGGCAGTCAAGCGACGGTATAGGGGTATAGTATCGAACTTTGCGCGTGTTATTGAATCGTACAGTTTGTACTGGTTGTGTCCAGTTATATTTGTACCTATGTTATACGTGTTTTTATAGTTCTAATAAATTCTATAGTTATTACAACGGCATTTTAATTCGAATCCTGTAACTCGTAACAGTATTAACACTGATTTGGGCCTTTTAACAAATGGCCAAATCAGTGAGCAGTCAAATTTATTTGAGGATAGCGGATATTCCCTTCAGGATACCATCACCAACGAATTTGTTTTTTTGTTCACCATAAGGCACCAAATGTACTGAAAAAGGATTTTTTTTCAAATCGATATGTCATTTCCCGAAATTAGGGTATTCAAACAAACACACGCTCCAGTTTAGTTTATTAGTAAAGACTTTATATAAACATTCTAGACTTGAGTCTGCTCGCGTCGTTTATTCAAGGTGTAGGTAAGTTTCGTCCGCGTAGGTAATAGACAAGTTTGTTTTTGAGTTCTCTCAGTTTATTATTGAGAGGAATATGAAGTATGCACAGTACTCCGCCCACCGTCGTTTACTTTGCTCTTTATCATGTTAACTGCTCCTTTATAGTAATATTGTTTCTAAGTTTTATTGACTCTCTCTTCATGAAGGCTTATTAATGTTTTAAAATGTAATTTTAAAGTTTAGATATAGAGTTCATTATTAGTGACTACAAAGTTATTTTGAGAAATATCATGGTTATTTATTTATTTATTTTTGAAGTGATTCTTATGGGAGGGTAAACCGCTTCGTAACGTAACGCGTTACGGCGCCAGTGTCTCTGACTTCCCTTTCTCTCACGTATACGGCAGCGGTAGGAAGACTCCTCCTCTCTCACTCTAACTTACACAATTTGAATATTAAATAGTTCCACTAGATTAGTTTAAGTTATCATTCTGTCGGGCGCGCGTCTCGAGACGCACACTTCTTTTTTAATACGTACTTAGTACTTGACGTTTGCTTATTTATTGTGCTTGTCAAATTCTGTACTTCTCTCTACAACCATGGCACTAAATTCATGCAAAAAAATATTTCTTCTAATAAATAGCGCTTGACGCAATATAACTAATTACTTACTATGTTGGAGTATCTAGAAATGCATGAATACAATCTAATTAAACTAAATGTTTTATTCCACTACCTTATTTTACAATGTGAAGCATCAAAGCCTAGCCTGCCGTTAATAGGTTCAAATATTCGGATTTGCGGCACTTGGTGGCAGATCCTCTGTGATGTAAGGTTGTTGTATACAAACTACTGCATTATATTTAGTCAAATTAAATTACACAGACAGATTATCTAGCAATATGTTAGCTATATTTTATTTTAACGTTGAGAAAAACGTTGTAAGGAACCCTGTCGAACATCAATAATGAATGAAACCCGTTGATAACCCTTAGAACGGCATGTCATCTGCCACACTATCTAATACTCTTCATCCCCTAAAACTGAAAATCCTGCGCCCAGCACTCTGAAATGTATGGCGTAGTTATAAGATATTATAATAAATCTTCGAAAGTCTTTCTGTAACATACTTCTGTATAAAACTTATTAAAAAAAGAACTTGAGATATAAATATAAAGCATTTTTTTTTGCTAGACGTGTTGCTGGGGAGTTACTTGCCGCTTCTTCTTAACAGCCATAACACGTTGGAAGCGGTGTACATAGACTAGGAAGTAAAATTAAAATTTTAACCTACATGTATGACCTTAAAAAGTGTTCTCCAGTGGAACTTATTTTGAATAAAAACTTTTGAATTTGAATTTAAATTTGAAGAATAGATGATATACTTATAAAAAAATAAAAACGACAAATAAAGCTAAACAAGTCCATCCAGTCGCACCCCGTGTCCCGCCAGACAAAACAGAAACAATAAACAGCTTTATTCAAAACAATGTTTTATATTTCATTTTTGTTATTCTGTGTTACTTTCGAACGGGGCAGCGGTCTGATGCACTCGCCATTGTCGCTGCATTCGCAACAATGGCCAAATGGGGACAGTTGTCAGCCCGTGGCTTTGTCCAATATCAACCCGATGCATAGATCTATGGTTTTCCATTCAGAACACCGCTGCTCTCGCTTTGAAAGAAAATATTGCGATTGGTCCTACATTGTGATCTTCGTGTTCCATATTTGAATTTCATATTTATGATCAGTTATGTATTGGATAAATCTTATATATGAAATTCTCGTGTCACAATGTTAGTTACCATACTTCTCTGAAACGGTTTGACACAATCTCATGAAATTTTGTGTGCATATTGGGTAGGTCTGAGAATCAGACAACATCTATGTTTCATCCCCCTAAATGTTAAGGGTAGCCAACCCCTAATTTTTTTTTAATTTTTAGATATTTTTTTTATGATACAGCATTAAACAATACATTCAACCCTAAATTTTCAACCCTCTACGATCAACCCAATTTTTTATTTGTTACATATCGATTGAAGCTTTTCCGGGCAGGAAGACGTCTGCTGGGACAGCTAGTACTTAAACATTAGACAATAGCCTATTGTGATTATTTTCGACTTTCTTGGCCCTTCGCAGGAATAGTTAACCAGGTGTGCAGATTACGTTTCCTCGGAAACCTCAGTCAACGCGGTCGATTTTTGTATTGTATAGTTGGCATAAAACAATGCCCTAAGGGAGGGGTGGGGCAATCAGGCGAGGATGACGATACGAGTAAGACTTACATTCGATGAGCGATATAGTATCGGAGTTTGCGCGTGTTATTGAACCGTGCAGTTTGTACTAGTAGTGTCCAGTTATATTTGTACCTACGTTATACGTCTTTGTATAGTTCTAATAAATTCTATAGTAATTCCAACGGCATTTTAATTCGAGTCCTATGTAGCTCATAACAATATATACCTTGTATCAATCTTATATGCATATAACTGACCATTATGTTAGATAGAAAAAAGAAATTAACTATGCAACGTAATTTAAAAAAAACAGTAATCTAGAAAAATATGGTTAAAAAATCTACTTCGCTTATAAATAAAAGGCCTGTATTTAATACATAAATCAATAATGATAATGGAAATGAGTTGGTAAAGGAGGCTTGCATGTCCAAGAGTCATAAATCTATCCGTTTATTTAGAAACAAATAAATCATTAAATCAATTCGTTACTTCAATTAAACCTAATGCTAAGTGGTGATTTCCCATGACAGCAATAAGCTAAGTCAGCCCATCGGTTACTTAGTCATTAGAGATATGCGTCGCATATTTTTTCAACATAACCACACTTCAATTACCTGCAATGCATTACCAACCAATAACTGAAGTGCCTCCTTTAAGCCTGATTTTCATTTGTATTATATGCAGGTCCAAACGATGATAAGAACTTAACTTTGATTGCGCAAGTTAACTATTTACTTAATTAATGAAAATGTAAACTTAACTCCAATATTAACATCTCACTATTGACCGAGTCCTATATCTTATTAGTCTTGAATTGCCTTATCATTGGTAGAAAGGCATTATTTGTTGGAGTTGAAAGTTATGTCTAATTTTAGCTAATAGTAATGTAAAGTTAGTAGTAAATGTACGGTTGATAATATATTATTAAGAGTTACGGGACTCAATGTGATCTGCACACCTGCAGCCATAAACGAGTACAGTAACAATAGGACGTTTTTCTTAATTACAAATTTTAAACACAAAGTAAACAAAAGGAGTCCAAATGCCGAACGGTAATAAACTGTGTACATTTACTTTTGTCGGCGTGTAACAATATAACAACCGGCTAATAAAGAGCAAAGTTTTACGGCAATCCTGACAAAAAGCCAATTAATTAAAATATCTGTGTTTCATTATTTTGCGTAGTACTATAATTAAAATCTACTACTACTACTATAATTAAAAGTGGTTAATTATATAAATTTGTCAAAGCTTTTCAAATTTTTTTAAATTAACGTGATGAAAGCTGAATTTGAAATTCTAAATTCGCTTTAACCAACTACTAATGCTTTGGCTGATGGTTGATTGGTTTCCTTTTGTTTTCCCAGCAAAATATATCCCTATAATATTTGTATATTAACGCAATATTTGAACATTTCCGATATTAATTCCCCGTTATCGACGTTTCGCAGCCTCCGCCCGGGAGCCGGAATTTAATCTCTGAAAATGAACACGTTCACAACATTTGATTGTGTTATGCAAATAAATTATTTTATGCGTATCCTATATTTCTATTATTATATTTCTGCGGAGGAAATTAACAGAATTTCTTTAACATTTATTTCACACACATCACTGTACGCATTCACACACTCACAACCACACACATACACGCAGGTAAGCATATACAAATACTTATTTAAGAGCTATAATTATATGTTACATATAGGTCCTTATTGATTCAAAACAGCTTTCTACTTGAGAATCGAAGATATACATACCTACTTGTCTTAAATTCTATAGTCATATTCTGTACTAACGAATTTTTCTTTTTTGTTAAATTGTAAAACACTAAAGGTGAATAAAGATTTCTTAATTAATATGTTTATTTATTTTCAAAAATTTCTTTTTTTTTAATATATAGGCATTTTTTATATAAAAAATGACATTATTCTCTTATAAGAATACTTCAAAAATAAAATAGATATTCAATAAAAACAAATAAACAATCTTGCAGATCACCGCCAGCGGGGCCTGGGGTCCGAACTACCGATGGTTAGGGCTCCAGAGACAGGAAACTCCTCACAATTCGTACCGTATCCAAGAGTGCTGCCTTCGGTATTTAGCCCTTCATCCAGCTTCCCAGCGAAAGTCTTATTAATATTATTATTATCTGTACTGCAATAAAATATTTTACAGATTACACCTGATATAACTGGAAATGCAATCGAAGAGCACACTTTTCCTTGTTTTCACATGTTATCTAATGCTTCTGTAGAAGTATTCTCAGAAGTTCCTAGTATAGGAGACATTTGATTGGGAACTCTCTCATAGTGCAGTAGTGTATGATGTCTCTTGCCACAGCGTCGGCAACTGGTAGGCACATGGCACTTCTTCACAGTATGTGTCGGTGATGGACAATTGAAACACAAACCCTTTGCTTGCATATACTCAGATTGGTTATGCTTTTTTGTGGAAATAGGCGTTTCATTATCTCATTAGAATTATAATGCTTATTACTATAACGATGTGTAAGTTGCCTCCATGCCTCACTGTAGTTAGTCTCAGTCGTAGATAAATTCCTTAAAAGATTTTCAGCTTCTCCAGACAAGCAGCTCTTTAAGTAGTGTAGCTTTTGTACAGCACTCAAACTAGTATTTTTATTTATAAGAGAATCAAACATATCATGAAATGTCTGCCATTCTTCATAACCACCACAACATTTTGGTAAGTGTATTTGAGGTAGTTTCACTTCACATCCAGACGTCTCTGAATAGCCTGTGGCGTAGCTAGATCCAGAACTAGATTTATGAATAGGCTTACATGTATGTAAATCATGTTTAAGTTTAGTTTTATATTCTGAGTAAATATCTTCAAATTGTGAGTACACATCCTCCTCAAAATAGACAAGTTTGGATTTATCTGACCTCTCTATAGTAGCAGCAATCTCGTTATGACCCTCGAAAAAAGTCTCACACAATTTCTCCAAAGCTTCAAGTTTAATCTCGATATATGTAGCACTTATTCTCTCTTTCGGTGATTTTTGTAGTTAATTAATGCTTTTTTAAACGGTCAAACAAGTCCTCTTGTTTTCTCAGTTGAGATTTTAGTTTCTCAGACATTTTACTTCGAATTTACACTAATTTACACTGTTCAGTTTACACTCCCGGGTTTCGGCACCAGATGTTCGAAATAGCTCGTATAATTATCACTATTTATTTGTGTTTTCGCAAACTATAGAAAGGATTTATAATTTGAAATAAAACTCGTAACACAGCTGTGGCAGAACAAAGTCTATAATAGAGAAACTGTCATGTCGGTAGGAAGAAATTTTAAAATGTATGAGAATAAATCGACTCAAAACGTGATTTCAAAACGTGTAACGCCATCTAGTTACTTTTTACTACAATTAAGGTGTAGCATGAATTCAAAATTATACATTTGATAGAACTCGGATAATATGATTGAACAGTTATTTAAAAATAAATAAACATAAATTAGTCCAAAATCGAGTCGTAATAATTTTGACTGACTTAGTGAAGACTTAAACAAGCTTTAATGCTATCTATCCATATCAAAAAGCGAAAAATCACCTATGGCGGATGTAAGACATAGAATAGAATATAAAATACTTTATTGTTCACTTAATAAACAATTACAGAATAAATAATTACAATAATTTAACGGCAATACAAAAGCGGCCTTATCGCTTAAAGTGATCTCTTCTAGGCAGCCTGACTGAGACGCTACTTTTAACAACTTATATCTAGGTATAATTAAATCAAAAGAAGTAAAATAAAAAAGGAAGAACAGTACAATGTGGACAGTAAACAGCTAAGTTAAGAAGAATAGAAAAATATATATTTTATTATAAAGTAAGGTAATGGTTTTTTGACAGATTTTTTAAAACTGGCAAGTGATTTAACTTTTCTGAGATCCAAGGGTAAAGAGTTCCAAAGGTAAACAGCCTGCACAGCGAAGGATTTGGAGTAAAATGTTGAAGAATGTAAAAGGTGCCTAAACAGGAGGTTATTAGAGGGTCTTTTTTTTAATTCCGTCTTTACGACGCTATAATCGTCCTTAATGTTTTTAAAATACTGAATAAATCGTTTAATGAAAGAGACGCGATTCTCACTGACAAGTATAAGAAAATAAAAAATCGAATAATCGACCTCTTTTAGTAGGTCTTAAAAAGTACATTGTTAAGAGTCGCGAGACTCGAATTAAAATGCCGTTAGAATTACTATAGAGTTTATTATAACTAAACAAACACGTATAATACAGGGTCAAATTTAACCGAACACAACAAATCCAAACGTAATGCAGAGAAGGTCGTAATTCAATAACACGCGCAAAGTCTGTCACTAAATAAATTACCAAGTGTACACAAGTCTTGCTTCGCTCGTGGTTATCGCTTGACTGCCGCGTCCCTCAGTCAGGGCATTGCTTTATACTGCACAGATGCAATATGTCTGCGCGGCCGCGTGGACCGAATTTCCTAGAATCAGTTTGTACTTTAAATCCAACACACCTAGCTAATGACTGCCATAAAAGATTACAATACACAATGGGCAGTTTTCTAATCACAAATTTTAAACACAAAGTAAACAAAAGAAGTCCAAATGCCGAGAGGTAATAAAATGTGTTTTTATAGGTATGCGTGTGAATTTGTTTTTGTCGGCATCTAGGTCACAACAATATCAATATAAACACTTGGAAGCAGTAAATTTATGTATTTGCAACTTAACTGTTATACGCCATAAAATAACTTATAAAAAGATAAGTACCTTCGTGTACAGTACAACGCAGCCTCCTCAATAATTCAGTCAAATGGCAATATCATAAAACAAAGACAGATATAAAAGACGAGAGTGTACACAAAAGCGCTGGTTTACGCAAATAGATGAAAATTCATTGGGGGCAAACAATAGCGGGTTTGCTCGCTGTATGAGAATAAACATCTTAAAACCGACCCCCTTTAGGAAACGGTTTCAAATGGTATTAACAATGTCATGGAGTTCTTGACATTGGATTAGAGAGCGGAATTCTCATTTGTGATGAAACGGTGAATTCTTTAAGGTTCATTAAGGATTGAATGTACGCAAGTAGAAATATTTGAAAATTATACGCTGTTTGATTTGGTTTCCCTTTTCAACATTTTCATTTCAAATTGGGATAATTTATTTAAGTGCTAGCAAAAATCAGTGCTTTAGGAAGGCTCGCGTAGTTTTCTACCTAGTTATAATAAATTAATTACTGATTATTTATTTATGCTTAACCAAAAAAATCCGGCGTATACTTACTAAACAACATTTTGTTTATATGTTTACATCGATATTAATTCTTTAGTTTTCGAGCAGATGGCGTTATTTATAACAGTCCAGATGATGTCACACATGTCCTATTGGTTTTATAATTTGTATAAAAATATTTTTTATAATAGATAACACCTCTACAAATAAATTGAAATGACTATGTCAAAACCCAAATCTGAAAGTATGATAGTTTTGCAGTAAGATGTACCACAAAAATGCATAGATCGTGGTATAGTATAGATTTAAAGAGATTTTTATTTTGTTTTCTCTAGTGAGGGTTTCGTAGCCATTATAACAAAAACGGAACCAATATAGACATGTAGCATATGCTACATTTACGGTTTGTAAGGCGCCCTATGAGAGAGCACACACCTCCCTGCCCTATCTAATTCCTTCCATTCTTTATATCCTATCTCTTCTATACGCACTCTCTCACGAAAAAAATAAAGAACTACCCATCAAATAATTTTTCTTCACAGCTTAATTTATCTGTCTACACAACGTACGGTTAAAAGAAAGAAACATTTATCTGGCTATTTATGACTTTACGCAATATTTAACATTTAAAATGTACAACCATAATCGCTTTTGTGTAAGACTTATTGCCTCACTGAAAGCTTCAGCCAATCTTTTCATCCACCACTTTTATGATAAACCGCAACGCTCGAATTATTTATTGTTTCCATTTACAATTTTCTCGCTTTAGCTATTCAAATGCGAAGCGTATTGTGATATAAAAATAAAACCAATTTCTTAAGTCCTATGGTGGCAGCATATATTATGCCGTGGTAGCGTATACACTGCGGTTCCTTAAGTGACTAACGCCTGCAAGTCTCAAATGGTGGATTCGAACCCTGGTTAAGAGTCATGCTCCCCTTATAGCGGATTCCTAAATCTTACTTTTACACTTGCCTTACCATTGATAGAAATTACTTGTATGCACTTTATATCAAATTTAACCAGTAGCATAAAAAACCTGATAAGGCATATTTTTGCACATCGGTTATCTCGATATGAAAGTTTCATCACAAAATTTTCCTTCATTGTTAACACGTAACAAATGCACAATGTGCACATTAGGTCCGAAAATTGCCCAAGTGTTGGATATTTCTTGGTCAAAATTCAAGCCCAGCTTCAGCTGCAAAAATATGAATATACAATTGATACTAGTTTTAGAGTATTAGTAGAATTAAAAAATAACAATTTAATCTCTAATACCGCAAATTTGCATGTCTTTCAGGTGTTAATTGTAACTATTGTTTCTTATATTTGAATCAAATAAATCCTTTTATTATTAAATAAATCATTTCTGGAGTTGTCTGGAAGAGTTCACTCTATAGTGATAAAGCCGCTCTTTGTGCCAAATTGACATAGTTTTTTTTTTGTCTGTAAGTTCATTTTTGTACTGGTCTACAATAAAGTATTAGATATCTTTCTTTTCTTTCACCATATCCCAATTCATTGGGGTGAGCACCATATGTCTTTTCCTTCCACACTCCTCTATTCTGCCATACATCTTCTGTCACACCACATATCCTCACATCATCCTTCACACAATTCATCTTTTTTTTCGTCTACCTTTACATTTGTACCCATCCATCCTGTAATTAACCATTCTTTTTAACACGCGAATTCATCCCTCCTCCTTATGGGCCTATACCAACTTAATCTTCTCCCTCTCAATTTTTCAGTCACGGGTACAACTTTCAAAATTCCCTTATGTACTCATTTCTCACAGTATTATACAATACTCAAAGTATTATATATTATATCTTATAATATGTAAAAAATCTTTTAAATTACAATTTTCATCAAATTTAGTAAAAAAATACACAAAAACTTTTTTCCTAAATATACACACAAATGAGATACATGTATTATTTAATAGAAAAATTATTATAATATCGTTACTTGACGGGATATTATAGTCCGGGAGCAACGCCCCTTTTCCATCTTGCGGCAATTTAACGCCACGTCCTCGCAGGCCTCTCATGTAATTCGTTTGAGGCATACAAATGTTTATATAATATGCAATACACCTTGCGACGCTGAAATATTGCCTGCTTATTTTACATTCTTAAGTAAACCGGTTGGCTTATGAGTGACTTCATTTTGTTGAAGTATTAACCTGTTTAACAGAATTACTGTTTCTCCTAATAATAAAATAAGATTGTATGTTTATCTTCGTAGCTCGAATATTTTCATTTTCTTGGGAAGCTGGCAAACAGCAGATGGCTCAGCTCATGGAAAGTAAAATACTATACACTAGCGTTATTAGCCTTTATGATGAATTTGGGATTGGAATAAGAGGATGGGATACAGAAGGTGGAATGCGGGGGGAGTGGATCATCAGAACTCTCACTCATCGCATAAAACAAGACTATGACTATGACTAGTCTACTACTAAATTATGAAATATGTTGCAGTGTAAAATGTTAGTACGTCATATCATTATTATAACAAGATTTTTTTAAATTGAGTTCTTACTGGGAATGGACTGTTTGCTACAACTCCATTAATTCTTCGAAAAGTAACTGTGTAACATATTTCTGTAAAAAAATGTTGACTTAATCAATTTTTAGCTAGACGTGTTGCTCAGGGGTTTTTGCCGCTTCTTCTCCTTAATAGCAATACTACGTTGCGAAGCGGTGTGCATAGACTAAGAAGTAAAATTAAATTTTAACTTATATGTTTGTCGTTCAAAAAGTATTCTCCAGTGGATCTTATTTTGAATAAAAACTTTTGAATTTGAATTTTAGTATACTTTAAGTTTTAATGCCACGTATCTTAGACGGCTATGTGACGTTATTTGAAATAAAAATCATCTTAACAAAATGTCAAAAAGCTTGCATATATGTGGAAAACAACGCCTGACAATTTCCATTTAACGGTATAATCTGAGTACTAAGTACTAGACTACGTGAGTCTCTCTCAGCGGGGATTTTCTCTAAAGTTTCTAAGCATTTCAGCACAACTATAAACCTGCTTTTGTAAAGCGAGTTAACGAATGTATCGAAAAAAACATACAGACGAATTGAGAACCTCCTTTTGGAAGTTGGTTAACAAAGTTTATTTGTAAGCTTTACTGCACAATGGTGATATAAAAATCACTTTGAAGTGTTCTCTTTATGTACCTACTCCACATGGGATCATTTATGTGTTAGTGACTATGGCCAAATGCGTATTAAAATAACGCTTATGATAATACATTATGTACATTAAAAAGTGCATCACATAACACATAAACGTTAGCAAATTGCATAACTCAGTCACTAATACCAACATTATCCTAGATGGAGTATAGACGTTACAATAGACGTGGAAGAATTTCTCATCATGTGTAGTTTTAATCCTATTTAGGGTCGTTTTTCCTATTATTGGATGAAAGTAATTGATTCAAATAAATTATAATCTGAGTGAATGAAGTGAACGATTCAACTGTTTATTATGAACTGACATTTTTAAGTTTTCCATGATAAACTTTATTCTATGGATAAGTTTTACCTGATGATTGAAAAATTCGCCCCTAATACAGAAATAAGTATTATAATTATGACTTGAACTCACATAGTTCAATATTGATTTAATTGTGAAATACAGAGATATTTTATTATTATGTTATTGTTATATATAGAAGGTGTAATTAATGTATAGATCAGAATAACAGCTATTTGAATACTGAATTTTTCTCTAGCAAAAAATATTTCTTTATCGGTAAAAAGTTTGCTTCAAATAGCCAACGAAAAACTTTAAACGTATCGAGTAAGTTTCGCATTAAAATAAAAATAAGCACACGCTGCATACATAACATCTTCCTTCAAGTCTCCACAGCAACCAAAGTTACGTATAAAATTACAGGCACAGCAAGGAAACTAAACAATACGAGACTTAATAAATTAAATCAACAAGTGAAAAACGCACATAAACGAAAATTAACACAAAAGTTTTAGAAGATGCGCTATAAATCTAGACTACTACTGAACCATATTAATTCTTTTGACAATCAAGCCACTTCCAACCTTACACGAAGACAAAAAGATATTGGGAAATGTTAAAGAAACTTGGTCGGTGAAAAGGAGCCCAGGGGAAAGTGTTGTCAAGGTACAAAGATAAGTCGGGATTGTCGCGAGCCTCCTCTGTGTGGAAATTACAACTGGTATAATACAAAGCGGCTTCAGCCCCCACGTTTCTATTTAAAAGTTTGCACAGATGTATGACTTTGCAACTAGTTTTATTGTAAAGAGATATATATAATACTTATACTCCTTCCAACTGGTTTTTTACTATTGACAGGGCTGATCAATTACACAATGAATAATGCCTCAAAGCGTGACCAATTCGATTTTGATATTTTATTAAGTTTTGCGACTTGTATACATAATAAAACTACGTTTAATGGTTTCGAGCGCCGTAATTTATTTGATTTTATATATATACAATATTATATATATTTTATAATGAGAATTAAATCCAAAATCAAGTATCCAATATGAAATTTTTTCATAATTTTCATTTATATGAAATCCCCTCATGTTTAAGTCAAATATCAAGCTTAGTTGCCGTCTGGTAATCCGATTTCATTCGCAAAGTAATGAGCACCATTAAACATCCCATGATTAATATTCCAAATGGACGCAGATATGATACAAAAGGACTACGAATTTAAGCACTATTGGTCCTCAATAAAGTCTAAAATTAACTGCTTCAAATTCGAAGCATACTTCATTTTAGAATAACCTATAAATCTCATAGGTCATTAGAATAAGATTCCTATTGTGAACGAAATAGAGTTGATGTTCCTTTGCAAGTTTGACCTCATGTACGATTCATTTTAGACCTGAAAAGATGTGCCGAACCCCGGCAAACGAAATATGAGGATTAAATTCCTGTACTGCACTTAACAAGACTAATTTATGCAGGCGGGCTTGCATCGCACCAGCACTCCACTTAACTAAACTAATTCAGAGGTAATGTTTGGAATTTCACTTTTGATCCCCTTAGACTATTGTGTTGTTTTGCAGAGCCGGATCTAGAAAAAGGGGTGGGGGCCAAGCTGTTGACCATGCCCGGGAGGCAAATTCGTAAAACGGCAAATTAACGCAACTTTGACCACTGAGACCAGTATGTTAAGCACATCAATTACTTTTCGCGGGGCGCGTAGGAATAGGTTAAAAACCATCAACGTACACGTGGCTATCAATGGGCGTCTGATGGCTGAAATGATGATGATAGTTAAGGTAAAAATATAGGCGAGCGGGGCATTCATCAGTTCATGGGCGTTTTGTACATAGCTATTAAACCTTTATTTAAATAACTTAATGAAGTAAAGATGTTACTGTAACGCTGCAGCATTTAGGTGTTTATTTCTTACGAAAGTAGAATGAGTAGATATATGTTTGAGCGTATTCAAGAAATTTATTATTGTATTGTATTTTTTTATTCTCAAAAAAAATTTTTTTTTTAAATATATAAATACTTTTTTTATAAAAAATATAGATAACATTATTCTTTCCTAAAATACATCAAAAATAAAATAAATACTCAACAAAAAAATATAAAATCTTGCAGCTCACCGCCAACGGGGCCTGGGGTCCAAACTAGGACTCCAGAGACAGGAACCTCACAATTCGTGCCGTGTCTAAGAGTTTTTAATTTAGGGCATTTGTTTTAATTAGGGCAAAAAGTTATATAAACATATTATGACTTTACAATTTTTTTGTAAGACGCATAGTTTCCGAGATATCGCGAAAAAAGTGTTTTCACCACTTTTTCCAGGATAGCGGCCGGGGGACAAGGGTGGCGACCCCACAAACTTGAGGTTAAGCTTCTATTGACCCCCCACACATGCGAGGGGTCAATAGAAAATTAAAATTGCGTCCTCTAAAAAATGCAAAATTCGGTCCTTAAATTGTAAGATTTCAATGGATTATTATGAATAATATAGCATAAATAAACCGCTGTGTCGATTAATTAAATAATAAATTATAATTCCTGTTTCCTCGTGTCGCGAAACAACTGCGTAGTTTTTGAGCTTGTGAAATATGGTTGTAATAAATCAGTCGTCGGCTAGGTAACATTCTGGAGTCCGCTCGTTTGAACAAAGACATCACGTGCCAAGAGATGATAAAATAAATTTTGAACATCCCCCATTACAAAGCTAATGGGCTGTATCTCGAGAGCTAGGGAATAAAAGATCCGTCGATTAGAAACTTTATGTTTGTAATTTTCCGGACCCGACCTCCGCAGGCTTGCTTGTGAACCTTGAGAATGTACGTACACACTACGATAAGTAAACGTCAAGTTAAATCTCGTCTACTTTTTAAAAATAAAAAGTGGTCTGTACTTTTGATCCATCTCTTCTTATATATTGGGGTCCAGTTTGGTCCACACACCCACAACATTTTTAGGGTATATGGACCAAACTGTGCCCAGATTCAGATTCAGTACATTAAAATGCATAAAAATAGATGGATCTGGTTAAAATTACAGACCATTTTTTTGTGGGCCGTTGTAATCGGTGGCCAAACACACACATTGTATATTCCCAAATTAAGCAAATTATAATGAAGCAAATTATAAATTATTATAACGGACTGCTCTGAGGCCGATACCAGATACCTAGACCACAGTAAATTACAGAAAATTCGATTCCGAAATTTACCAAGTCAGGATCGAATCCGAAGCCTCTACGTTGCAGTGAGGTAGGTCGGCAAACGCTTAGCACGCCTAACCACAGAGGATTTATTACATAAAACAGCAAAAGCATATATAAAGTTGGATTTAGGTAACAAAAGCCGTTTTTTTCATGAGAGGAAATCCGTTTGAATACTGCCCACCTCAAGAGAAATGGAGTGAACGAGTATGGGATTCGCCACGCTGAGGTAGTAATAGCATCTCTGAAGAAATGCTATGACTATCCGAGTCTGAGATATCCACTAAAACCCCCGGGTATTTCATCCTTCGCCTTATATCAGTGCAACATCAAACTTAAACAAGACCAAATCCGCGTGCCCTGGCAAGCAGAGCCCCCCCCCCCCATACGCTTTTTTAAAAAGTGCATAGAACTCGATACTACTAAGTTGTCTGGAAGAGATGGCTCTAAAGCGACAAGGTTGCCCATTGTCCCTACTTTTACTGGTTAAGGTGACCACTGTAAATTGTTTATTTCATGTCTGTTTGGTAAACAATTAAGTGTTATCTATTCCATTCTATCTAGTGCCTTGCTGTCATTATAACATAACTCAAATTAAAACATGACTGCCAAGTTATTATTGAAGCCTGAAACAATACATTTTACAGCCGTACAATTTTTTTTTCAGCTTTCCTTTTTAAATATATATTGGCCACTCTACGTCATTATTTGCCACTGGCATATATGTATTTATATTAATGATAACAATGAGTATATTATTTTACAAGTATTTTATTAAGCTAAATGAATACCTAAATAAATAATTTAAGTATGAATTATCAAGCAGATAATCTTTAAAGATTTAATTAGACTCATACAAAATAACATATCTACCTAACTTGGTTTGAATTCAAGAATTACTACGTATAATATTTAAATTTTAATATCAATATACTAGAGTAAGAAGTATAAATCATAATTATTATTTTGTTTCGTTACAAAATCCAGTTTGATTTAAAATACTTAACAAAAACGTTTACATTTACAGTTTACAGTTTTACAAATGAGTTAAGAATACTTGTAACAAAATGTGGTTCAAATGTTTACAATCACTTCAATTCTCAAAATGAATTGAACTTTTACAATTCATACGGTTAGTAACTTAGGAAATGGACTCGTTTAAACATATTGAGTGGACATTCGTCTAGAAGAGGTGTTGAAGGTAATAATTTTTTGGCCGTCAGACAAGCAAGCAGACTACCCACCTGGCAAGCGGTAACTGTGTCCTATGGCTGTGTACAACCAAGTGTTTTTGATCTCGGAGAGGCTTTATGATGGTCTTCTAAACCCGTGTTTTCACGGTGAATAAGAACGGTGGCGGAAAGAACCTTTTCTTTGCTGTAATTAATCCTTTTTTTATTGTAATTTAATTGTAATTAATTTTTATTGTCTATCTATGTGTTGCAGGAATAAAGAAAGTTTTTCCTGCGATACATAGAGAAACAATATAATACAACGAGCTGATACCCGCCCACTTCGCGAGCCGTAAAATCCGTTCTTATCTGACGTCTACCTGGTGAAAGGAAGGTTCATGCCAAAAATGAAACCCTGAAATGTAAAAATTGAAAATTTTAAATGCTCTAATAATTTGATATAACTTCCAACAAACTTATAACAACGTTCTGTTTTCTCCTTCAACACGCTAAAATACAACTTTTCAACTTCTCCATTACAGTAATACAACGGTATAATAGATTAAATCAACAAGCGTACATCGGAATTCAACAAGCGCCGCAATCTTAACTCAAGTGGAATTGTTCCTTTGATTCATGACACAGATAATTTGACTGGATGACATCGGCTTACTCTCGTGAAGGGAAATACAATATACCAATGTATAAATACATACAAGCCTGCGTTTAAGACCTCTATAGGAATAATCGGCGTCGTCGTATCGAAACACGTACATAGAGTTCCATGTTAGCGACAAACGTTCACTGTTATTGCCATTTAGCTACAAAACCCGAAAAATGAATACCTGTATCCCAAAAATACTATTCGACTGTTGATTCTTCAAAACTTCATCGTTTTTTATTAATTTTCTTTTTGAAGTATTATTACCTCATTTTTTTCAAAATAATTTATTATTACCATTAATAGTCAAGGATTCTTTTAGATTTATTAATGCGTAAATTATGTAATATTGTTTTATTATTATGTAATATTGTTTTATTATGTTATGTTGTTTTACAAGCATTTATCCAATCCTTCACCCATCCATTATTCATTATCCAGAATCCATTATCTTATATTTATAAGAGAAACATTTAAATAAAATATTTCATAAAATATTTACACCTACAAAATTGTGAAGTAAATCGAATACATTAAGAACTTATTTATAATCAACAACGCATATTTATTTCACTTCATCTTAGTCACTTTCGTTCCTAAATATTATCGAATTTATATCCATTATCGTAATCGTAATATCTTGTCAGTAAAATAAATTATTCCTATATATTTCAAAACATAAATAAAATATTCAGGTGGCACAAAGAAAAGCTTGCGGAGGTGACAAGAATGTCCGTCCGTCTCAATTAATCGCAGTGAAAATAATCCAAAACAATATTTTAAACATGAAAGAGGAATTACGCGGCAGTCCCTTTCAGAAGCACTCAAATTAAAAATGGCGAAAATTGACGGGCGCACTGAAAACATATAAATCTGGTGGCTAGCGGAAAATTAAAAAGGTCCCGGAGCGGTGTCGAAACCGGGAGCGCCGTTTGACGTCGATTGCAAACTGGGATAATCGACCAATATCTCATTATTTAACACGCTATCACTCCTTTTGATTCAAATTGCAATAAAAGAGCTTTTCGATTATAAAGAATTCTAAAAAGAATTAATTGAAAATCTCACTTTTAATTAGTCCTCCACACTCTCGCGATGTTCCTGAGATGTTCACGCGGGAGTGTGTAGGGTCCTTCAGTATTCTGTATGATTTTGGCAAAAGTTATTACGTACTGACAAAGAACAAAAAACACCGATGAACCCGGCAAGTTTAATAGAGATTCCAGTGCTTGTGTTAGAATCAATGGCTCCTGCACGGAACATTGAATAAGGTGTTTTAGACAGGATGCGTAGCGCCGCCGTGGTTGTTTAGTCTATTCATGGATAGTTACTCAAATTATTTGAAAGAAAGGGAAAATTGTTTAAGAATGAATGGGTTAATTATATAATTAATTAATGTCTTAATGTCTTCTATACGCCGATAGTCAGGTTATACTTGCATCATCGGAAGTAGAGTTGGTAACAATTATCAACGAGTCTTTTGCGAGAAAGGGTATAAAAATTAATATGAACAAGACGAAAGTAATGGTCCTTGAAAGAGCTGAAAGTATGACAATTTGTAATATACACGTGGGAAGCCAAAAGATAGAGCAAGTCAAAGAATTTGTATACCTAGGGTGCATATTTTCCAGGGACGGAAAACATGAAAGTGACATCGAAAGAAGAATAATTGCAGATAATAAGGTGAATGGAGCGCTAAACTCTTTTATGAGAAGCCAAAAAGTGTCTGTAAAGGCACCCTTGGCTGTCCATCAAGGTTTTGGTGCCAGCACTAATGTGCGACAGGAAAATTTGGGTGTGGCAAATGAAACACGAAAGTAGAATAAATGCAGTTAAAATGAGAGCTTTGAGAAGTAAACGTAAGGTAAGCATAAATGATACGATACAGAATAGTATAATAAGGGAACGTTATAGTTTGAAAGAAGATATTATATTAGAAGATATTCCTATATTAGAACTAGAGTTAAAACCGGAATATTAAGGTAGTTTGCGCATGTAGGGAGTATGGATGAAAATAGAATCACAAAACAAGTGTATGACAGTATTGTGAATGGTAGAGGTGATACTGGTAGACCGCGACGTAGACATCATGATCAAATAGCAGAAGTGTTAAAATGAGTTCATGTAATAAGCAGCTTAGATAAACGTGCATGTATAAAGAGGTTAATGAAAGTAGTTGAAGTGAAAGTTGTTTGTTAGATCGTCGCAAGTGGAGATCTATAGTCTTTACTTACCCCTATGGAAATAGGCGTGATAATACGATATGTATATGTATGTAAGTATTTTTGAGGAAAAGTTTAGGCACCTCAAACCAATCGAGGTAAACCTGCAGAAAACAGTAATCTTTTTACTACAGCTACGTCTGCTCCCTAAACACATTTAAAAAATACTGTCTTTAAATACCTGTGTAACTAGCATAATACAGCTATCTATTCAACTACACAAAAATAATTATCTAATTATGTATTAAGTTTACGATTTATTACAATGACTCGTCAGTGGCCTGAAATAAAAAAAATACACGACTCCCCAAATAAGAATCGTTTGGATTTATTTAATTATACCTTTCTTGTGATACCTCAATATCCGACAGTTCAATCGTTTCGGATAATGATGTGGTAATGCGTTTGTACTGTTACCATTATGACCAGAGTAGGCGCGAATGGCTCATTAGCACACAACACTATTAATATTGCCAGCTCTTTTACAAGGGTGTATAGGGTTTCTATCAAAATTAGAAACCGTATTGATCTTATTTGATTTTTTATGCCAAAGACTTTTAGACGTGACCTACCTCGTATTTTTATATTTCTTAATTTAAATTACCATACATTCCTTAACTTGAAATTTCATATTTTTTCGTTGTTTGGCATCATAGCTCCAACGCTTTCAGTATTAATATGTACTCAGTGGTATTGATTTGCCAATGTCACAATGCAGGTCAAAAAATAGTAGGTGCTTATAGTAGTTACCGGCTTTTCCTGAGAGCATGTGCAAAAGCAAAACACGTAATGCATTTAAAAAATTAGATAATATATAGATAAGTATGATATCTTCTAGGATAAGGAAGAAGTTATCGTTGGCCGAAATCTCATATAAAATATATAACATCCCAAATGAGTAAAGAGCTATGAGAGCAAGTCAAACGTATACCAATTGCGTCAAAGAAAAATCGCATCCGATTTAAATACAAAAAAGCCCATGAATACAAAGCCTATTTATTATCCTCAATACGCTCTGAGTTTGTGTATCCCTTCATAAAGAATTCCAACCGTGCATTCTCGCATTACGACCATCTTGAGATTTATGGCCACCCGCTGTCCGCCATATTGTTCCAAATTTAAAAATATTTATTTTCCCACCAAATCGTATAAATGCAGCTCTGTATCGTATTCGAATAAGCGTACCGATAACCATTGAGTGGACTTTAGAGACTTTCTGTTCCAGATTTTATGTGGCACGCCCCTATATTAAACACTTTGTTGCGATTGCATTCACAAAATACCCTGTATATTTTACTTTCAAGTAATAAAGGCTACAATTTGTATATCTATATCAATGTCGAAGCTTTGTTGACGATATTTTTGTATAATTCTATCAAAGAATACTTATCTAGAACGTTCTTTTGGCAAACAGTCGCCGTTACCGGCAACTGATCGCAGTCTACTGGACGAAATATTTCCAAGTTTGCGTCCAAGTATACCGGTTCTCCGCTAGAGATATCCAGTTCAAAGACAAACAATTCGCGCAGGTCGTCCGTCAATAAAGCGAAAAACAGAATATGTTCAGTCATGAAATCCAAAACTTTTAGCAATAACCCGAAAGTTACGTAGTAAAATGGATAGTGTGAAAGATAACATGATCTTCACACACTTCCACATCAAGTGTTAGAGGACATGTATGTCAGAATAAAAAAACATGGAATCAAAAGATATATTGTGCCGTCCCGAAATAATTGGGAAAAGGTGAAATAAAAGAGAGGATCACGCAGTAAAACACTAACAATTAGAGAATGTTATAAAATAAAAAAGTGTCTCTATTAGGGACATATAAATTTAAAGGATGGCGGAAAATTAAAACGACGCCCGCAGTGCTGGCGCCGCAAATTCATTTTATATATAATACAACTAGAGTTTACCCCGCGGCTGCGCCGCGGGTTAACCTCTAGTGCGTGTCTCTTGTTTATAGAGTAAGTGCTAAAGGTTATATTATATTGCAATTTTTTTATGTATTTGCCCACGGAAGATTCACTTCATTTTATATCGCTAATTATACCATCCCCCGTCTATCTGTCAACAAAATAAATTACAAAACTTGACCAAAAAGGCCAAAATGGTCTAAATGCCCAAAAGACCACAGTAACCGACATGGCCAAAATGACGGAGTAGGCAAAAACGACCAAAATGGCCAAAATAATCAAAATGACCAGAGGCCAAACTGACCGACATTGCCAAAATTACCAAAAAGGCCAAAATGACCAAATAGGCCAAAATGACCAAAAAGGCCAAAATGACCAAATAGACCTAAATGAGCAAAAAGACCAAATTAATCAAAAAGGCCAAAATGACCAAATAGGCCAAAATGACCAAATAGACCTAAATGACCAAAAACGTCAAAATGATCAAAAAGGCCAAAATGACCAAATAGGCCAAAATGACCAAAAAGGTCAAAATGATCAAAAAGGCCAAAATGACCAAATAGGCCAAAATGACCAAAAAGGCCAAAATGACCAAATAGGCCAAATTGACCAAAAAGGCCAAATTGACCAAAAAGGCCAAAATGACCAAATAGGCCTAAATGACCAAAAAGGTCAAAATGATCAAAAAGGCCAAAATGACCAAATAGGCCTAAATGACCAAAAAGGTCAAAATGATCAAAAAGGCCAAAATGACCAAATAGGCCAAATTGACCAAAAAGGCCAAATTGACCAAAAAGGCCAAAATGACCAAATAGGCCTAAATGACCAAAAAGGTCAAAATGATCAAAAAGGCCAAAATGACCAAATAGGCCTAAATGACCAAAAAGGTCAAAATGATCAAAAAGGCCAAAATGACCAAATAGGCCAAATTGACCAAAAAGGCCAAATTGACCAAAAAGGCCAAAATGACCAAATAGGCCTAAATGACCAAAAAGGTCAAAATGATCAAAAAGGCCAAAATGACCAAATAGGCCTAAATGACCAAAAAGGTCAAAATGATCAAAAAGGCCAAAATGACCAAATAGGCCTAAATGACCAAAAAGGTCAAAATGATCAAAAAGGCCAAAATGACCAAATAGGCCTAAATGACCAAAAAGGTCAAAATGATCAAAAAGGCCAAAATGACCAAATAGGCCAAATTGACCAAAAAGGCCAAAATGACCAAATAGGCCAAAATGACCAAAAAGGCCAAATTGATCAAAAAGGCCAAAATGACCAAATAGGCCAATATGACCAAAAAGGCCAAATTGATCAAAAAGGCCAAAATGACCAAATAGGCCAAAATGACCAAATAGGCCTAAATGACCAAAAAGGTCAAAATGATCAAAAAGGCCAAAATTACCAAAAAGGCCAAAATGACCAAAAAGGTCAAAATGATCAAAAAGGCTAAAATGACCAAAAAGGCCAAATTGACCAAAAAGGCCAAAATTACCAAAAAGGCCAAAATGACCAAAAAGGCCAAATTGACCAAAAAGGCCAAAATGACCAAATAGGCCAAAATGACCAAAAAGGCCAAAATGACCAAATAGGCCAAATTGACCAAAAAGGCCAAATTGACCAAAAAGGCCAAAATGACCAAATAGGCCTAAATGACCAAAAAGGTCAAAATGATCAAAAAGGCCAAAATGACCAAATAGGCCTAAATGACCAAAAAGGTCAAAATGATCAAAAAGGCCAAAATGACCAAATAGGCCTAAATGACCAAAAAGGTCAAAATGATCAAAAAGGCCAAAATGACCAAATAGGCCAAATTGACCAAAAAGGCCAAAATGACCAAATAGGCCAAAATGACCAAAAAGGCCAAATTGATCAAAAAGGCCAAAATGACCAAATAGGCCAATATGACCAAAAAGGTCAAATTGATCAAAAAGGCCAAAATGACCAAATAGGCCAAAATGACCAAATAGGCCTAAATGACCAAAAAGGTCAAAATGATCAAAAAGGCCAAAATGACCAAAAAGGCCAAAATGACCAAAAAGGTCAAAATGATCAAAAAGGCTAAAATGACCAAATAGGCCAAAATGACCAAAAAGGTCAAAATGATCAAAAAGGCCAAAATGATCAAATAGGTCAAAATGACCAAATAGGCCAAAATGACCAAAAAGGCCAAAAAGGCCAAAATGACCAAATAGGCCAAAATGATCAAAAAGGCCAAAATGATCAAATAGGCCAAAATGACCAAATAGGCCAAAATGACCAAAAAGGCCAAAATGACCAAAAAGGAAAAATTACCAAATAAGCCAAAATGACCAAAAAGGCCAAAATTACCAAAAAGGCCAAAATTACCAAATAGGCCAAAATTACCAAAAAGGCCAAAATGAAAATTATCCCTTGTCCATCCTCAGTATTTAATTTACATACGTACCGAATTTCAGCCAAATCGGTCCAGTAGTTTTTCCGTAAAAGCATAACAAACAAACAGACAAATATCATTTTATCCCGGAAACTATCCCATTTTTCGGGATATAAAGTATCCTATGTTCATCCTCGGTATCGAATATATATATATACTGAGTTTCAGCCAAATCGGTCCAGTAGTTTTTACGTGAAAACGGAACAGACAGACAGACAGACAGACAGACAGACAGACAGACAGACAGACAGACAGACAGACAGACAGACAGAGTTACTTTCGCATTTATAATATTAATAGGGATGTAAAGGCTATAAACAATGTATAAAACACAATATTGCAATGTAAAATGACACCTGGAAGCCTTTTAATTTATCACACACAATATTGGAGAAAAGTTGCTGCCGTAATAAATCACTTTTTTTAACTAAACGGAACTTGTGTGTGACAGAATTATGACATTCCATACACAACTTTTTTTAAATTTGGATTAAAATACATTCATAAATAACTAGGACCACATGACTTCGCTCACAGGAGCTTTTTACTCCTACTAGGATTTGCCATAAGGTAGATTACAGTTATTTTGCCAATATATAAAATCAAAAGATGTTTTCAGCAGGACAACAGATTTTTTAGTATGAAAATACATGAATTCCGAAGATTCCCGTTATAACCCGGGCTAGGTAATGTTACTAGAGGTATAAATAATTACATCTGTTCTACTACAGATGTCTAATAAACATAGAAACTATGATATCAAGCAAGATCTAATATCACGTGGTTTTGAAGTAAAATCCTGGAAATATAAAAGTCCCGGATTATATTGTTTTAATATAATTCGGATCCGAACCGAATCAGCAGTTTTTTAAGTATGCTACCCACTTTAAAACACTTCCAAAATCCCGCGAGTTTCTCAGGATTAAGTATCGCAGCATTTAAAAAGAATAAAAGCTATTAGCGTTTCAGTGACAACTGTCTAGTATTAGCAATTTTTCTATGATCCCGAACAACTTCAAATTATTCTCGGGACAATTCCCGCAGGGCTTCCGATATACAAAGTATCACAGATTTTATTATCACATAAAGTTTAAATATCGATCAATGAAAAAGTCGTGTTAGAATTCGGAATTTCTTTTCTATATGGCCACTTTAAATCATTCCCAGGAAAATTCCCGCGGGATTCCTAGTATAAAATGTAGCTCAGATTTTAATTCTAAGAATTGAAAAATGCATCAAAATCGGCTTAGTAGTTTTTACGTGAATCCCGAACTAACGTATTAACCGTCAAACAAACAAAAAACCTTAAAAAAATGCATCGTCTTCGCCATCTTTCATACATCTTATTCCAGATGTGTGTTTTAAATTGTTTTAATATACAGACATGGCACTTTTAGAATTTTATAACATTATGGATATCCTACCTGAATATGTTCATCCTTTAATCTTTTTGCATAATATTGTTGTTAAATATATCACAATGGCAGGCAAAAGGTTGGAGCCTAGATAAAATAGTTTTAATAAGCTTGTTGACAATTTATGTAAAACCAGTTTACGTGTCATTGCTTACTTAATTGACGGCGGTAACAGCTGAATCGCGCAAGCGGCGCAAATATATAACCCTCAGTGAGAATCATTTATATGTGCAGTTTGCTGTGGAGTCGCGTGGTCTGTGGGGTCCTGAGGCCCTGACATGAGCCTCTACGAAGAGCTATTAAAACAACACATGAACCCTTCAGGAGACCAAAGAGCTTGTGCCCACCTCGGACAACGGATTATTATGGCAACCCAGCGAAGAAACGTAACCAGCCTTCTAGGCACATTACATGAGTGACCTTGCTCTTCTATGGAGCAGACGGTGACAAACTCAATATTCTAATTATAGTCTTGAGAGATGGTAGGTAGAATACAATATGAATAAGTAAATCTTTAATGATTTCATACGTTCGCGTTTGACCATTGTCTCACCTGTTGTTAAGTGATGATGCAATCTAGGATGTTGCACGCCTATCTAGAAGATACCTATTCACTCGTGACTTGAAGACTCTTAGATTGTACATTTTTGGAAAAACAGACTCTGGCCAATTCTTCCACTCTTCGGCAGTGCGAACCAGAAATTTATTGTATTACTAGTAAATTAAATTATCGCGTACATCTTTAAAAATATTTTCCAAAATATTGGCAAAATAATACAAGCAACTGGATTCTTCAATGAAGAATTAGCGTTGTCAGAAAATCTAATAATCCCGTATCCCGGATAACCGACGGGTTCAATCAATTGATCAATGCCAAGAATCGACTAGATTATAACGAAATTATATTCAACCGAGATATTGACTTGGTGTTCATTGATTGATTGTATTGAAATTTATTTCAATATAATATTGTATTCAGAACTGTTGTATTAATCAAATGCTATTGAAAAACTTCGTTAAGTGTTTTAGAAGCGATTTTCTAATCACTTACCTAAGTAACAAGACGATTCTTTACTTATTCTAAAGTAAGTTTGCGGCAATTTTATTTATGTAATTTGAGGTAACCAATAAAAAAACATCTAATTACCTACCTACAACCTAAAATAATTTATATTTATTTTCATCGCTGGCCTTTAAGTATACGTAGGTTCAAATTATAATAAATCGTTGATATCAATAAGCGAGAATAGAACAGGATAACAGTAGAAATGTACGATGTAAGGCATTTGCAGTCACCTACCTTATTAGGCGATTGCAATTCTCAGCATTATTCAAGGTAGACATCCATATATACGATCCTTGTTTTTCCACTGCATGAATAATTACTGTTAAAATACAAGAAGTGTAAAACGAATAAAGCATCTGCAACACTTATACGAATAATGAATAAACATATTATTATTTGTAAACAATTTGTTTATCGCTAACATTAACACTGAATTTCACATTTGTTTTATTAAATCTGTTTTTTTTGTTAATGACATTTACACATATTATGATAAAAGGCATGTTATTTATAGAAGTCATTGCATATGTATTTGTATATTAAAATCGATTTGTTAAATTAGTTTGAGTATGTATAAATCTATTGTGCGGGCGCGATGAGATGGCCGGGAGAAGGCAAAGGGACGGGAAGAAGAAGCAAGGGAAACTCACCTCGCCACCAGTCCGCCGCCACACTGCGCTCGTCCCCGGGGGTTCACACTCACTAGGATATGGCTCTGCTAGTTAAATGTAGTTTAACAGTTTATTTATTTATTGCTGTTCCAACCAATTCATATGCGTACGTAATTTTATGCGGTGACAGCAGTGACAGTTCTGTCTTAATGTCTCTTGTTTAGCGCATTCTTCATTTAAACCTTTATTTTATTCTTGATGGCGAGGATGGGGAGGAAGAATTTACAAGGAGGTGTTCCTCGGCGCAACCATCCTCCCCCGCTTGAAGGATTCCCTTCAAAACCGAATATGTATGCGGCCATGCAAGAAAGCGGTGTAAAAGCGATGAGAATATGCGATGCGTGCATGCGGTGCAAGAATGCGCTACAAGAATGCGATGCGAGAATGCGATGCAGAATGTGATGCGGGAATACGATAAGAGTATACGAAGCGAAAATGCGATACGAAAATGAATGCGGATGCGGGTTTAACGAGTATGTAAATAAATGTAATGTACATGCAGTAAATATAGTACAGATGAAAATGATAAAACAAAACAAAAGTCAATTCTACTTAAAACAAAGACAAATTCTCAAGCGGTGATCAAGATGATTTAGGAAATGGACAGAGTCGCACAACCGGGCGTAAATACGATCCGCATGTAGTGCGAACTTAGCTGTCCTAACAACAACATCTTTCTACGATAAAGTTTCATCTACAATGCCGAATGGTCATTGTAGAAGCGGGATGTTATTTACTTTCAAATTACAACGTAACCGATGCCTATTGCATTTTAAATCGTTTATCATTTAAGAGCATTGGCAACGTGTGGAGATACTCGCTCTTCCAGTATGGCCAAAGAATAGCATGTTGAGATTTACGGATGACGCGGAAAAGAAGCAGCCTTAAATTTAGGAAATGCGCGAGTGTCAAATCCTCCAAAATATTATAGAAGAGAATTAGTTCTCATCTAAAAGGCACGTATGTTTTACTATCTCCTTGAGCCCGTTTAATCGACAATAAGTATAGCGATAATAATTAGATAAATACGATTGGCGGTTAAAATGAAGTAAAATTCTGCGACAGAAGAAATTCGTACAAACTTAATTCGATTTGCTCCAATAAATCATATCCGACTATGAAAGTGAACTTGAGCTACTGAGCTTCTGCGAGATAAATATAATGCGGGTAAGAAGTCATCAGTAGTAAATTCACCTACAAGTTCGATACGACTGTGATGTTAAAGCAAAGGGAGCAAAATAATCTTATGACGCGAACACTTATAAGGAATCAGAAAATTTGACATCAATGTAAATAGATTTGAAAGGCTCATTAACTCTGCAATCCCGAAAGTTTGATCTTTCAAGAAAACAGTAAACGCGGACGCAGACGAAGGCATTATAAAATATTTAAATAAAAAGCACACGAGATTGCGCGCTAAATTATTGTAACAAATGAATCATTTGGTGCATTGAAATGCGAGGCTGCAAGAGTTACCAGTTAGTACATTTTAATAACAAAGTGCGCGGGATTACAATATTTTCCATATCAACAAAATTAAATCAGTAAACTGATCAATATTGTGATGCGGTAAGATTTCAAAATCAATTAATAATTTTGTGATGCGGCAACAAATACTTCTACTTTATGCGGACCTTAATAATAAAAGATTACGAATATTTAATAAGATGCTTAAAATTCAACAAATAGACGCAACGCGAAAATTAAGCGAACAAATAGTAAAATAATATTTACAACTTCAATAAAACGAGCTAACATGAAGAAATATGGCTCTTAGATGGTAAGCCATAAGTATTTCTAGCATGAGGGTTGCGGGTAGTACGGCAAGAATCCCCATACTTGCGGTCATAAGTGCCGAAAGCACGCGGCGCGGTAGCCCTTTCGAGCGGACCAAAACGATTAAAATTACAATTGTATCTAGAAGGAGACGCAGAGGAATAGCTTGAAGTTGCCGATGAATTACTATTTACAAATGCGGGAGCGTTACCTACAATTACGTAACCTAAAGTAGTCTCCATGGCACATGGAAAACCTACAGAGCGCGAATAAACTCTATTGGAAAGTAATAAATGCGGGAAAAGCGAAGAACCTATGAGCATATCGATCTCACCAGGTTTACCGAAATTAATATCGGCTAGCGGTAAATTACTGAATTCCGAAATCAAAGAATTATTTGCGAAGTGCGTCGGCAAATGTTCAGTAATCTTGTCTACAACTAAAGCATTCATGTTGTATAAAACATTATTATTGAACCTAGAATAAAATTTAATATGTGCGGAACCATTAATTATTTTCGACGAACCCCCAATTCCGTTTACGAAAGTTTGACATTTATTTGAGTTTAAACCTAATCGCTCTAAACATGACTTCGTAATGAAGTTGCTCTGTGCTGCGCTGTCAAGAAGACATCGAACATGTTGCGCATGTCCGTTATTGTCATAGACGACAACCTGCGCAGTTGGTAAAAGAACTGACATTGTCTGCGCGGTTGATGACTGCTCGTAGGGTTGTCGCAAACCATCATTATAAGACAATGTGCACAACGTAACTTTAGGTGCAGTGGATGTAGGGGCGGTCGTTGGTGAATTTATGGGTTCAATCGGCGGCGCTGTGCTTGTGCTGCATTTGCACTCTGAAGTACGCGGTAGAGGTGCAGGCACGTGAGATTCGACATTGATAGCGGGCGGAGCGAAGGCGGAATTGTCGAAGTGTAATAAAGTGTGGTGTTTCTTCCGACACCTTTTACATACCGAATTTGAGCGACAATTATACAATTTATGTTTATAACTTAAACAGTTTATGCATGCGTTAATATTTTTAATGTAATCAAAGCGATCGCGGGAAGAAAGCATTAAAAACTTTGAACAATTATACAAGTGATTGTTAGACCTAGACGAAAGACAGAGATCACAAGACTGAGATGGACGCGCTGTATTATTCGTAGCAACATAAGCGAATGTAAGCCTTGGCTTAGAAGGTTCATTAGGCCTATGTTCGATCACTTTCTTCGCAGGTTTAGCAAGAATAGTAGAACGTTGTATTATCTTTACACGATCGCGGATAAAATCAACGAGATCAGAGAAGGATGGAATATCATTCCCTCTCTGGTCCATTTCAAAGGAGCGGACTGTCTCCGAGTCTAACTTCCGGAGCGCGGTATGCAAGAAGATAAAATCTCCAAGTTTATCAAAGTTAAGATTTTGTATGGCGTGTACCGACGAAACAAAGCTATCTAGAAAATGTTCCAGATTCTCGACTGAGCATGCGCTCGATGGCTTAACGTCAAAAATCTGGTCCAAATATGAAGAGGCTAGGGTACGTTTATCCTCATATTTGGATATAAGTGAATGAAAAATTATATCGTAGTTATCACCCGTAGGTGACAACCCTGCGAAAACAGACTTGGCTTTATTTGTCAATCTGCCTATCAAATAATATAATTTTTCCGAATTAGTTAAATTATTGTTATTGTGGACTGTATTTAAAAATGCGGTATAAAATAGAGGCCAATTTTTAATATCCCCATCAAATTCAGGGAGAGGCATTGGCGGCAAATTTGGTAAATGCCTCTTGGGGCGGTCTGACTCCGACATAGTAATGTGAGGTGAATCAGACTGCTCGCGGGTCAAATGTGTGAATTTACTTTTCACAAGACAATAAGTGTCCTCGAAAGCCGCCCAGGACTGAAAGTCTGGTGTACAATCGGGGTCCAATTGCATGCGGAGCATATTTATTTCTTGTAATGTGTCTTGAGAGCTGACACGTAAGTCGTCAATAGTTTGAGCTTGACTTAAGAAGCTTTCTATACAGGAAGGATCCGTAGTTGTCCTCAGACCCTCATTGTAGACCCTATCTAAGCGGTCAACATATGTTTTATGAAGCGCTTCGAGGACCTTTAACTTATTTGAGAGCTCCGGTGAAGCCGGGGCTGCGTGACGCGGCATTATACTACGAAATTAAGCGAATTTATAAAATATATACAAAATGCGTTAGAATTATGCGATTTGTTCGAGGAACTAGTAAAACACGTATGCGATGCGGGGCTAGCGAGAAAGTAAGAAAATACGTGTAAGATGCGGCTTGTTGGAACAACGAATAAAGCACACGTACGCGATGCGGGGAAAAACGAGAAAAAGTACGAAAATACGTGTGATGCGATGCGAAACTGTCCAAATCCTAGGATGATGTGACTACAAAGTTAATGCGTTATAGCGTGAAATGGATACGATATCCGGCTCGAAGGTAACCAACAAATGCGGGCGCGATGCGATGGCCGGGAGAAGGCAAAGGGACGGGAAGAAGAAGCAAGGAAGGAAAACTCACCTCGCCACCAGTCCGCCGCCACACTGCGCTCGTCCCCGGGGGTTCACACTCACTAGGATATGGCTCTGCTAGTTAAATGTAGTTTAACAGTTTATTTATTTATTGGTGTTCCAACAATTTTATACGTTACGTATTTTATATGCGGTGACAACAGCCGTGACCGTTCTGTCTTAATGTCCCTTGTTTAGCGCATTCTTCATTTAAACCTTTATTTTATTCTTGATGGCGAGGATGGGGAGGAAGAATTTACAAGGAGGTGTTCCTCGGCGCAACCATATTGCCTTTTTCCTGCATCACCTACATCGCCTGATTCAAATTTGTTGTTGATCTAGGTTGCATGGAAGAGATCGCTTTGAGCGATAAGGCCTCGCCTATTGTATTGCCTAGAAAATATTGTAAATCTGGTCTGTTTTTGTAATTGTATATTTTGGTGTGCAATAAAATGTTAACTCTCTCTCTCTCTCTCTCTCTCTCTCTCTCTCTCTCTCTCTCTCTCTCTCTCTCTCTCTCTCTCTCTCTCTCTCTCTCTCTCTCTCTCTCTCTCTCTCTCTCTCTCTCTCTCTCTCTTCTCTCTCTCTCTCTCTCTCTCTCTCTCTCTCTCACTCTCTCTCCCTCTCTCTCTCCCCCCCCCTCTCTCTCCCCCTCTCTCTCTCTCTCCCCTCTCTCCCTCTCTCTCTCTCTCTCTCTCTCTCTCTCATTGCACGATTAAAAATAAAATATTTCCGCAAACAAATTAATTGAGTTCACTCGTACACGTCATGTCAGAAAAACCCTTTTCTGATTTCCGACCATAACGTGATCTGTCGTCCGTGACAATTACAGCCAAGTCTATAGATACGGTTTAATTCCTGTTCCAATATGATTCCTTGTATTATTACTTACTACTTATAAAAAAATGTGTTGTTGTTGTAACTTTTCAGGCATCTACGTTACAAAGCTTAGAATCGCAACATAGGTTACCTCAAATCGATCTACAAAACACTGTTCATAGGACAGATTGTAAAACCCTTTTTTATAGCATGAGTTCAGCAGACAGGCAGGCGGCTCACCTGATGGAAAACGGTTACCTTTGCCTATGGTCATTTGTAACACCAAAGGAATATGAATGCGCTGCCATTCTCTAAGGGAAGACTGGTATCTGGCCACTAATACCGAAACAGAAGTCAAGATTGTTATGACGGCAACCAGGGGTAACCATCCTGATGGGAAATCACCCTACAACCTGGCTGCGGGTTGTTTGGTCGCCTCTTAACCGTAAGAGACGACAGAACAACCCAGGTCAGACAGGCTGCCCGGCCGCAGGCATTGGTGTTCTTTCTCCGTCCCTGCACGGATAAAGATTACACATCTAATAAATAAAGATTCTAAACTAGAACTGAAACGACTTGATCCTGTAATCCACTGTAAGAGTCAAGTGGGAGTAGCTGATACTAGGCTGCACCAACCCAGAAACATAAGCACTACTCCACTTATTGAGGATGAACTTGAGCCTTATAAAGCCATAGCCTGTGCTTTAGTGAATGGATATATGAATTATTGTTCTCAAATATGCGAAGAGTACGTTTATTTCACTATTATCCTATATAACTAAAATATTAAAATATGTAGCTTACCAAGTCATCTCGTCTAATTTATATAAGGCAAATAATAAATAGACTGTGGTTCTTCACACACCATGAGGAAGTCTGCTAAAGAACAATGCTCTGAACCAGAACGCCCAAAACTTTGCCCCCGTTTTTAATCTACCTGAACATGTTTTACGAGAGTGAACTTTTGAGTATAAAAACTTTTAACACTCAACCTGCTGCTGTAATAAACATCAATGTTATAACGAGGGCACTGCCTCCTTTTTATGAACCTACTTATTGTTTTAATCTTTTAAGCTGTCGTTGCCCCTGTTAACGTCTGTCTGGGAGATATTGCGGAGTCCAACTTTGGTTCAAACCCTTAAAAACACAATTAAAAGGATGTTATAAAGAGAGCAGAATTACTATTCAAAGGCCGATATTGACTGAGCAAAGAGAAAGGCTTCATAGAGATTGCATATCCACCGAAAATAACGGAGAAACAGATATTATGTTTAAATAAGTGTAAAGATGGAAAAACTTATTCAATAGATCCGGCTTTGACGTAATTCTTTTGAACCAAAAGACACTATCGAAGCAACATATGCCTGTAATGGACCTTCTCGTTGCCTGTTAGAAGATAGCAAATATAATTCGTTCCGATTAATAATTAATTTTATTTTTCAGTGTATATTTATAAGTGGCGCGGGGTGGAAATCCGGCCTGGATAAGCCGGTTGAAGAAACATACCCTATGATGCAAGGGCCGACTACACCGCTGTTATAGAAATTGAGGCCCCACTAGCAGTATACAAAAAAACACAGGATTTAATGCCTGTGACTTTGATGCATGATAAAATGACGTAAACGCCAATAAATGCATGGCACTTTCAACCTTTCGTTCACTTGTTTCTTAAAGGTAGGCTATGGGGAATCAAGTTGTATGAAGTCCGCGGCACTGATAGATTAGTCGTGCAAAATGTCTACCAAAATGTTCGTCATAACCGTGCAAAAGTGAAGTGCAATACTTTGCATAAAGTTCAACAGTTGGGGTCAGCAGTGTGCAGTTATAAATATGTTATGGAGCTGTCACATTCGTATACGAATCTGCGAAAGCGGCCGCTTTAGGGCTACAGTCTTTTGCCACACACTCTGGTTACCATCTAGGCCACTGCAGCAAAGTAGAATGAAAAATATACAAATATTTGTGTGGGCACTTTAAATCTGAATTACTAAATAAAAGTTGATGAAATACAGAAACTTTTGCAAAAAGAAAAAAAATGATTTACACAGCTCTCCGGTTATCATATAAAAACAGATTTCGAGATGTACAGATACGATAATGTACAGATACGATAACGATAATGTTATGCCTTTTGTTTCTTACGAAATAAATTTGTAAGAATGCACTTTTATCAAGTTTAGTTCAATATTTTCCACACCCAGTGATGAATTTTGTAGCATTGACGAATGTTACTGATTTCGTAATTTGGCTGAGAAATTGTAATAAATTAAAAAACATAAGCATTTGAAAAATCGGGAGTAAAAATATCATTGTCATCATGTTTAAAATATTATGAACAGTTAAAAATATTTGATTATCAACGAGCTTTATGCCGATAATTGTCAATGTCAACGGTCTTATTAGAGACTCTCGCTAGGTACCTGGGTGAAGGGCCTGATACAGAAGCTCTTGAACACAGCACGGATTGTGAGAAGGTTCCTGTCTGTGGAGCGCTATCCACCAGTAGTTTGGATCCCAGGTACCGCTGCCGGCGAGCTGTAAAATATTATATTTTATTTTTGATATATTTTTATAAGAGAATAAGGTTTTTTCATAAAAACGTTTTAAAATATAGATAGATAGATAACACTTTATTGCTCATCAAATATACAATTTCAAAATATACAATTACAATAATTTCATGGTAGAAACAAAAGACGGTCTTATCGCTGAAAGCAATCTCTTCCAGGCAACCTAATTATTAAGTTTTTTTTTTTTATATAATTAAATGCATAATAATTTTAATTGCTTTTTAAACAATAACCAGTACGCTATTTGACTTGCATAAGATTGACGTTTCACGTCTTAATTTGCGTTTGGTTCTATATCTTACTATTCATTCATTTGCCTAACCTTCAGTTGAATTCTGATATTACTTGTATGGAGCTCCTATCAAATTTAACCGATAATAAATGAACTATTGATAACATATAGGAACGGACCGTCAATGGTCTCTGTTATAGTGAGCTATAATAAAAAAAAACTAGAGTATCCTGAAACAGTATTATATTACTACCCTTTTCAGATGAAAACCCTAGGGCCACCTTTTACGGAATGTATTTATATCAGGGACGTATTAGAGTGGTATCGATTCAGGTCGAGCGCAAGGTGATTTACATCGCAGCCTTAGTAATTCGTTGGCTGGCTGACGCTGAGTATAAATCAACGTTGGACCCCCGCTAACCGGACATTTATCTCGGTACGACGATAAAAAACTACAGTATCGAAGGGCTGAAAACGTCGTATGCATGAACGGACGCGTTGCCCTCATTATTTGGATTTCCCTGTGATATACGACGGAGGTAGAAACAATACATGTCAAACTTTAATCTGATTATTGACGGTTATAGCGTAAAGGCGTGCATAATGCTTTGTTTAATTTAGATCTTATACAAAATTAAAAACGGCGCTCATTATGGATCCTTAGGAAGAATATATATATTTGTGTCCTTTGTGGAATCAGATCTTCAAAGAATATCTACAGAGAAATTTACAGGCAAGTCTTTAATACCGGGTGGTATGATGACCACACTGCTAATTTAGGTATACTTTGCACAGCGAATTAACAATGCCATCCAGTGAGGCAATGCTGCCAGCTTTCTGACCCGCTTGCCTGTAGCAGTGATGCGCTCCATACGTCTCATTTGTAGTTAAAATAAATTTTATTTAAGAACCTTAAAAAAGCCTAATACTTACTCTAACTCTAATATGAATAGGCCGTTAGTCTTTAATTAGCTCATAGTTTAATTTTTCGTAATAAATGTGCCGGTTCAATACGGCACATTCCGTAAAGTCGCGATAGTCGAGGGTTGTTGTGACTACTGGAACCTCGTCGTTTGACGTCAATAAAAGACCAACAATAGTTGAATCTTCGTATATACGGGTCTAGTTTTTATGTGACATCTATTTGCTTGAAGATTATTCCAAAACTTGGCTATTCGTAATATTTCACTGGCTAGATGCACGAATCTTGCAGAGCCATATTAAAAAAAGAAGTATGAATAACCAGTAACCTTTGCTATCCAAGTTACTTAACAACAAGATAAACCTCTTATAGAATATACACCCTTATAACCATGACTGTTAGAACGACTACATAAAAATCGTGAACAAAAGCATCTTTAACCAAATTCCGCCAAGACTGAAGGTCGTTAAACTTCATAAAGGTTTGTTTTATTGTGATTCGTCGAGATTATATTTTTAAAGTCAAGGCTCAGTTAAATAACGCAAAAAGATTGCAACATCGCGTATAATATTCATGGAAAGGCATAATTTAATTCCGTTAGACGTTCTGAGGGACCCGCTGAAGATAAGGCTCTTGTCGCGGAAACACGTAACGACGGGAAAACCTAAAAATGAAATTATAACCAAACACAATATTTCTGTATCTATTTACTTGTTACCTACAAGTAAATAGATACAGAAATATTGTGTCTTTGTACTTTTGTATTAATCCGAATGTTCGTTCTTTAAATGATTAAACTGCTACTCTTTCAAATTCTCTAAAACAAGCGCTTGAATTTTTTATTAAAAAAAGGAATACAACAAAAAGTATTAAAAATTGTATAACAAAATAGACCTAAACTGGAAAATAACATCGCAATGTTATAAATAAACATCAGTGTTTGTATATTTATCCTCGATGCGCTCCTAAACCATTGATCAGATTCTGATGAGACTTAAGTAGGGTGTTCTGGAGAACATTCGCGTTTCTGGCCCAAAATTCTTTATATATAAAATTCTTCTGTTGATGTATATGTCACTGAACTCTTCCTAAACGATTGAAACGATTAAACAAGAAATTTTTTGTCCAAGTGGGTCCATGGGGCGATTTAAATTCACAATTAGACTGGTAGATGACGCCGCTGAATTCCTCCTTAACAGTGGTACCGATTGTAATGATTTTTTTATGTGTGTTCAAGTGGATTAGAGAATGCTTTAGATTAACATTTGGTGCCGGCAGGTAACGCTGCAATCGGTTTCCAGGATGTCGACGATTTTTTTATGTGTTTGAGTGGGTCTTAGGATGGTTTAGATACACAATTGAACCAGTTATTTTCAATGGCATTAGGGTTCCAGGATTTAGGTGAATAATCTCTGTACGTGTACAAGCGTAATAATTGGATATTATAATTTAGATTCAAATTTGAACCAGGTAGATGGCGCTGCCATCAGGTTCCAGGCTTTAGTGTGAAATTTTTCTCTGAGTGTTTAAGTGGGTTCGAAATGGTTTTGATTCACAATTAGACCCGGTATATGGCACTGCAATTTTGTTCTAAATTTTTATTTTTAAGGGCAGGACAACGTTTGCCGGATATAGCTATTATGTACAAAACTGTACGAGATTCTTTTGCCGTGGCTTTTGTCAAAAACGAAAACCTTATGTAATGTTAGATTCTCATGTAGTAATGTTAGATCAGTCATTTTTCTCGCAAATGACTTGATCTAAATCGATTAATTTGACAGGACGATATAGTTTATTTAGGGCTACAAAGTTACCTATGTGATAGTAAAATCGAGCAAAAGTAAAAACTAAAAGTAGCCGCCATACATACTTACGATGATGATATTATTCTCAGCGACTTTTTGATGAAGTCATAAAATAGCTCATAGTCGTAAAAGTTGTATGTCTTTGCCCCCTCTAACTTTGAAACTGAAATGTGTCACACTCCGCTATGCTGAAACGCTCGGCTAAGTAACGCTCGTCCGGCTAAAATTGGCTCGAGTCGATGAAATGTAAGCGTCCACATGTTCGCATAATCAAACGCATCGCATCCAACAGATGAGTTTTGCACAATGTGTCTTCGATATCGGCAGCGATCTGATATGCCGATGCAACCACCAGTATTCGGATTGCTGATGACTTTCACAAAAAAATTAAATATACAAGAACACGGTAAATGTCAAAAAATAGGTTTTACGAAAATTTACCATACTAAGAATCGAACCGAGATCTCTGTTTTCTAGGACAACAAAGCGATGGCTTAGACCACTTATTCAAAGAGACTAATGAAAAACCATTTTTAAAAGACAATCTAGGTGTTGCAAAACATTGACGAACAAGGATTCTGCGGGCTTTCATTCCACAGACAGCCTAAGCCGTCTCGTCAATGTAATTGGAGCGGGACATCTGTTCAACAGGTTCTAATCAAATAAATACTCTAAACCTAGGTTGTTAAGAACTGTATTCGCATAAATATTGAGATAGACAAATATTTTCCTTTTAAAAGCGCCTTGGTTGTGGCTCGAGCGTTTCACACCAAGTACTACAAATGAAATAGTTGTATGTATGAAGGGTCATAATTTTCAAAAGGAACATAATTATATTATCATACAAAAAGATTATTTGTACCACGGTTTTCCTAAATCCTCCGGAATAAGACTTGCAAGAAATAAATAAGACTAAAATAAATTCTTGATAGAATTATAAACATTATTTTCCAAGACCCGTGACGCGATAGATTTCAGTGAAATTCATAGACAGACTGACTGACAGACAGCAAAAATTATAACGGTCCAGTTTTAAATTGGGTCAAGTGTGAATCTTCCTGCACAAGGAAGAGTTCCGTAGAGGTAAAAAATACAAAAATTCTGAATTTGTCTTGGACAAAAAATCCCCAAACATACCTCATAACTTAGAATCTACTTATTGGATTTTGTGTTTGTATGTTTTTTACAATTCAGTTTAAAAGTTAAAGGAGAAATATTGTTTAGGACTTTGAAAATTGGAAACTAACATCTCATTAACTTATTCATTAATTGAAATATATATCTATAAAGTTGTCAAACATCGTTATAATTATTCAAAACCTGTATAACGCTATTTGATGTTGTCAACATCCATAGGCTATGGTAGCCACTTTCTATCTGGTCAGCCGTCTGTCTGTTTGCCTGGTTCAGACAATAAGTTCCACACGATTATATTGTACACTGATAAAAAGGCTACATAATTATGAATGGCGGGCACCCCTAATTAAATAGATCAAATAGAAGAAACCCGTTTCCCGAATTTCATTCGTCTTTTCAGTTTCACACAAAAGATCGCCGCTCTGGTGATCAGACATATATAGAGTTTTGTCCCGGTTTTGCCAAATTTCCAAAATTAGTATAGAGCCCCAAAGAGTACATTGAATATCTTTATACATTCAATGTACTCTTTGATCAGAGCCCTCAAAAAGTACGTATACTGTTTCCAAGCGTTCATTTCACGTTTGCACGTCTATCAAGTTACATATTTCTTGACAGTAAAGCCAAACATGAAACATATGACATAATTGTCGTACTTTATTGTTGTGGGTGACGTAATAATGAGGTTCTGTGAGTCATGAACGCACAGTCTATAATCTAAACCATCGACACTACGTAAATAAATCAAAAGTAATCGATTCGAAAATAAAAAATGTTCTACTGTAAAGAAGACAAACTAAAATAGCGCTTATAATAATTGCGGTATTGTCGCAATTATTTTAAGTGCTGTTTTATTTTGTCGCATTACATTCAATGATAAATAAATAAAAAAAAAATTAAAAAAAAAATAATATTATAATTATTTAAATTGACTAATGAATCATTTATAGCAATCGATCATAATGCTTAATGATTGTCATGACTCTAAAGTGAAATAAATGCTTCGAAAGGTTATATAAGCTACCTTATATTTACTCATGTTGCCACACATGTAGTTATAAACTGAAACTAGTATTCCATTACGTTACATTCAGCAGCACATACGTCTGTAACATACAGTAACTGGTGTAAAAAGTCAGTTGAGAGGAGATTGGTGATTTTCCGGTATCCAAATGACGTCCGGCCGGTCCGGATGTTGACAGGTGCAGGTACCGGACGGGACCGGCACAGACCTACCCAATTCCTGGTGGACTCCGATGAGTATCCACCCATACGAGTTAAAACTTTAAGAGGTTTTAGTATTGATGTCTATATTCTTTTTCGATTATATCGATATCAAGATATTATGGATTTAGTAGAATATGAATTTGTAACACTATCGCAATGGAATTGTACCTTAAATATCTATCTTTTCAACGTCGAGATATTAAAATAGCCCCTGTTTACTGGACGTACCGTCGATAAAACATCGACAAACATTAAAATATTGACCTGTGGCGCCACCTACTGGGATTTTGGAGTTACTTTTTACCAGTAATTAGTTATCTTAGTCGTTTTCTTCTTCTACGTACCAACTTTTTGAAAGAAAAATACGGAAGCCTTCTTTCATCCCGGAAAACGCTATTTAACTCAAAGGGGTTAGAAACTAAAATTTAAGCCAAATGTGAAATCGGATCAGGAATGTACTGAAAGAAACAAGATTTATTGAAATTCGTATCATCAACAAGCTATAGGAAGAGCCACATCTGCTATATTCATACATCAATTCTACGCCGATAAACCCTTGTTATTATTTATAGTGTCGGTGTGCAAAGTATTCGATATTTCAAAATTATTAACTAAAATAAGATGACACTGTTACCTGTATGGAGGTAAAATTATAAAAATACATCTATAGAAAGGTTATAAAACAAATCTGCAAGGATCGTAACCATTACTCGGGCTAAATGGAATATTTCCCCTTTAACCTCCGGCTTCCAGTTGGCAATATTTCCCGATTTATTGTAGAAAGATATTTATTGAACCAATAAAATGTGTCCTTAACTTTCACGGATGCTCCCACTGTTCATGCTTCTTAATATTTCATAAATGCGAGTACTCGAGACTCGTGTAAATCGTAAATCATTTTATGAAGGTTTATGCACGATGTCTATATAAACTTATATTATTTTACTTTATAAGGTATATTATTGTTATAGTTACCACGTATTGACGGACAAGAAGACATTGTGATGAAACTTGCACATCTAGATAGCCAATGTTAAATCGCCAGTCCATCTTAGGTAAAATTCGTTTAATTCTTTCGCTTAAAAATTAGGACGCTCGAGAGCAGAGGGCTGTTTAAGGTATTTATTATATTTTATGGATAAAATCGGAAATGAGGATATCCGTTCGAAAACTAAAGTAACTGAGAATACAAATCATCAAATTATAACAGACTAGTCACGTTTACTTCTGTCATACGACTGATGAAGCATACTAAGACAAATAATCTCCAGCCAACCGAGGAAGACAAAGATGCAGAATATATGGCGTAAACTTGGGAGACTTAAGACTGGTAATGGAGGAGTAAGAACGTTTATATTTCTTTAAGTACCTAGATAATCTGCTAAATGCGATTATGTAGACACGAACAGGATATATGAGCCAATAGTTTCACAATAGAAATGTGTAGATTCATACAAACTTAAGTAGATAAAAGCAGACGCTGGAAGCACCCGGGTGCACTACCACCAGCAGCCAGGCAGAATATAATAGGACTAAATGAACAGTCTACTACAACTCTCACCACCTGTTGTGAAGATTATATCGTCAACCATGGGCTTACAACACCAGCCGATTCTACCTCTGAATGCTACAATCCTTTAGTTTTTTTTATATTCATTAATAGTAGTATGAGTACCTACATAATTCTGAAAGTGATCTCGTTTGTATGTCTGTTTATGTCTTCTTCATGGCGCTGAATATTAACTCATTACTTATAAATAATGTTTAGATGACGCAATTATAAATATAGTTTAGGTATTTTTGATAATGAGCATGAACATAAGATAATCCTTCCTATCTTGTAAAATTAAATCGTTTTGTGATTCTAGGTTTACCCAAGCAAAAGTGGAAGTCCTGTAAACTACGATAAAAATGTAATTTTAACAATTTCTATAAAGGTTAAAGATAAAAGATATAAAATATTTGAAAGGGAATTTATAAAAGATTAGAGTAATAACTATCAAATGAGGCGGGGGGTGCAATATATGTCCTCAATAGTTCAAGGCTAACCATCATTTTCATCTTGTATTAGAAAATGGATGCTACTTATACAGGCACACATACTGGATTGTATTGGCTATTATACTGGCTTCTGATATTAAAACAACATTACTCGTCAAACAAATAACTTGAGACAAAAGTTTGCCAAATTATATCAAAAGTACTAACTTCGCAAAATTATAAATGATATATGATTTAATTAAATAATATCCTAATCTCAACTGCAGTCTATAGAACATTTGAACCTCACTACATGAAAATCAACTCACATTAAAAACAATTTAAAAAAATAAACAGACTCAGTGCTACAATAATTGAACATATTACATTAGTAAGGATTGGATACAAAATAAAACATTTATGTATCATAGGCTGGTGTGCCAGATAGATATTTAACCAATGACTAAAATAAAAAAGCTCTATTTAGCTATGCATTTTTAGTGAACCTTAATCTAAGCTTTCATTGAATCTTATTTTTACAAAATAAGCGCCATCTTGCACATACATTAGATAACATTAACGCAGTATGTAAAATGAAGAACTAATTAACCTTTTAATAATTTATTTAAATTATAAAGCTACTAATTCTAAGCTAACACATTATTTTGCCTTATCAGTCCTCTTCTAATAATTGTAACAACTTTGTGTTATTATGTTATCTCACATGGTATATTCGATGAAAACTAGATGGCACTATTTCCAATATTAATAGCAATATTATTCCAATATTTATTTCTTTTATACTTGACTTAAGTATTTGCAACATAAAAGAAACCCAAAAACTGTAGGAAGACAAATGTCAGCCACACACTTCTTATATTTCATCAATAAGCCTAAATCTCTGATGCTGAGGTTCTGGTATGACATTGAAATATTTCTTGAATATTTTCTGTTGTTCTCTTCCAGCATACATTCTTTGCACCCATGTATGTTCCCAATTTGGATCAAATTTCTCACATGTGATCACAACTTTACCTGCTTCCATTGCAAATAATGTTCCGTTGACACCAAAACCGACCTGAAAGAAAAATGACCATAATCTGGTAACTTCTTAAGAAAAACCAGATATTTTGGAATAGAGAACAATAGTAAGTAGACTGCCTGTCCTGACTCAGACTCAAGCAGGCTTTAGCCCTAGATCCGCAAAAGGCCCTGTAACACAGTGATAATCTTAATGGAATTGGTCTCTGTCATGTACAGTAATTTTGCATGTTGTAAAAAATACAAAGAATTGCTAAATGTCATGATTTTTATTGTAATTTATTGATCTGCTTTTCATACAAATATTTGAAATATAACTTTAAGCCACTAAGGAGTGTTCTGACTACAATTACTTGACTTTGCTTGTTCATTTTAGTATTAGTAGTACCGTAAACGATAATTATTACAAGTTAATCACACAATCCCACATAGCCTTTGTCATCCAAACTTCTACTAATCCAGAAAGCTATATGATCAGAATGCCTCTTGTCTTATGTAAGTTAGGTCACCAAGTTTTTACATGTCATTGAACACTCTACATAAAACAATAACATTTTTTTAAACATAGTAAGCAAGTGTTACAAATCTAGGTTTAAGATTAAAAATACACCCAAATTTTGTAAAATAAATGTATTATGCTAAAGCCAAGCTATGGATTCTCCATATTATAAACTAAATAATTTGGGAAGGTAGGTCTTTTCTTACAATATTTAATATTTCTATTTAGGTTCAACAGGTCCTTAGGAATGGAATTTTCCAAAAAAGTTGTATTACTTACATTCAATCCTGGGTGAAACCTTGTAGTTCTTTGTGTTGCCAACATATGACCGGCCTGTACGTAATGTCCATCCTGAACTTTCCATCCTCTATGTTTCGGCTTAACCTTAGTACTTGTGTTTTGAGTACTGCCACCTGTTTTTTTGCTTGCGTGACGAACAAATTCTACAAATTTAAGTGGAAATATTATTTATAAACACAAAGAACATCGCGAATCTAAATTTAATTCGATAAACAAACCTTTCAAAACACAATTAGTTTTACTGGAACCTAATATAAACTGACTGGACATCTTGCGTATAGATTTAATTTATTTTTAATATACAAAATAAAATGGAACTCGAATTTTTGTTAAATATTTATTAAAATTATTAACTTAACCTCAAACCAAGAGGCCAAGACCGTAGGACAGAAGTATGTCAGAAAAATGACATTGACACTATGACACTAAAATAAAAATTTGACACTTAACAAAGGTGCCTACACATTACGGGACTCCTTTTGTGTTGTCAACTCATTCCGGGGAATACGTGCTGTGTCAATTCTTAAAATGCGCCAATCAAAGAGCACATGGCGCCAATAGATCAATACTTTATTTTTATTCTGGCTTAAAGACCTAAGCCAAGCCATAAATATTTTTAAAAAATTATGTTTACTATGCTCCCTTTTTTACTTAGTTTTAGCATTTAATTGTAGGTTTCTGTTTTAGTTTAGTTTAATTTTTAAAATAATCATTCTGTATTGTTACTTAGAAAATAAAAGTTTCCGACAGCGATTTGGACTATATCTTTTACTTGTAAATATGTTTAAAGTAGTATTTAATTTCTAAGTTTTTGTTTGTAGTGTAATTTATTTATAATTATGTTTACCGTGCTGGTATTTATTGGAAATAAAAGCGCTAGACTGACACGAATTTAGAAAAAGTTCCGTCAAAAAAGTATTGGAAAGGGATTTTTGTATTTATTTTATTTCAACTAAAGTTAACATCGCAAAAGTTAAGGAAATAGTGACTGAAAATCCTCATTCAAGTTTGAAAGAAATAGCCGCTGAACTTTCTGTGTCTCACACGTCGATCCGTATCATTTTAAATAATCACTTGGGTATGAAACATTTTGCCGCTGGACTAGTCCCAAAAGACCTTAATTTTCTCAAAAAACTTATTCGCATAAGAGTCGCTAAGGACATGCTAGAACGGGTCACTTCCGACCCAGCATTCGCAAAATGCATTGTTACCGGTGACGAGATGTAGGTATGAGTGTTTCACATTCAAACTAGTCAACAAACAATGCGGCGTCTTCCAACTAAACTGAAACCAAAAAAACCACTCGAAAGTCGATCAAAAGTCAAAGTCATTTGACTGTTTTATTTGACTATCGCGGTGTTGTACTTGTGCACTTGGAATTCTTACCGCAAAGACAGCGTTGCCAGATGGGGGGATTCCCTGCAAATTCGGGATTTTTTTTCACGTCTGGGTGGAGATTCGGGGATAAAGATTCTTTTAAGAGAGCAAATTCGATGAAAAAGGCCAGATTTTTGGAAAGCAAATTCTTAGATTTTGCACCACGGTATTGCGCCTGCGCACATAGCCATAATTCGAAAATTTTAACTAAAAAAACAACAAATACCGTGGAGCAACCATCTTATTCACCAGATATGGCTCCAACCGACTTCTTTCTTTTTCCTAAAATCAAATTACCACTTCATGACACCCGTTTCCATTCAGTACAAGATACAAAGGAGAATTTGCGACGAGAACTAAACTTATTTCCGGGAGAAGCCTTACAAAAATATTTTGATGATTGGATTACTCGTTGGCGTAAGTGTATTGTTTCTGAAAGATCATACTTTGATGGTGAAAAATAAATTTGAATATTCATTCAAATTAAGTATAAAGACCCATGATAATAATTACTTTTCCGTGAAAAACAATATTTACGATGCCAGTGGTCGGCAAAACTGACGATATTGTAATAGCAGGATTGAGGGCCCTATAATATAAATCAAAGATATTGTTAAATAAACTTTTGACATTGGCACTCCCTATAATAGTAGTAATATATATGTATGTAAGTTCGGGTGGAATCTTGCAAGTTAAATTGGACCAACTTCCCGGTTTCTGATAGAGGTGAAATTTTGCACGCATATGTATATCGTGTGACAATGTAATAATATGGTACCATGGAGCTGATCTGATGATGGAGTCGGAAGGTGGCCATAGGAACTCGTGTACGAAACAAGATAGACCCGTCGTGTTTGAGCTCGTTTTACTTGTCTTGACTAGCACTCTGCTGCTACATGATATCTAGGATCTCAAAAGTTTGCATTTAAAAACATTTTTAAAAAAGCTTATATTTTTAGTTTTGACCAGACACAGAACAGTAATTTATTTTTATACATAAGAACATGATATGAAAACAACGTAAGAAAAGCAGTAAACAGACATCATATATGTAATATTTTCGTGTTATATTAATAGCCCTATCGCACAAGCCTATCGCACAAATATTGTTCAATTTACGCTTAGCTATCAATTAGTCGCATCGTAGCACTGTAACCGAAGATACATTTTCGTATTTATTTTCATACCTCCGTCATCACATTTTTAACTCGTGGCTGAACGTGCAATATTTATTTCTCAATAGTTAAAAAATTGTATTAGTGTATTACTTGCTTGAATACCGTAAAAACTATCACATTATTTTAACGAAAGTACTGAAATTTTACTAATTTAACCATGATTTTACTTGCCTTAGTGACGCTCTTTGTAACATTAATTTTATTTTCATGGATATATTATAATAGAGATATGAAAAAACATAATATACCTGGATCTTTCCCCTTACCTATCATTGGAAATGCCCTCGATTTGCTTGGTGACACTGCAAGTAAGTATAATATATAGGTAGAAATAGAACTGTTTATGATTTTCGTCAAATTTTATGTGTAATCCATATTTTTTTAATTGCCAATATCCTTTGTGTCATAGGGAGTTTGTGTTATGTTTCTTTGTAACAGAACACTCTTAAGAGAATTATCATAAAAAGAAGTAAGTAATCTCTAAATAATTTCTAATAGATATCTTTTGTTTTTTGTATCCCGCAAAGACATTAATTAGAAGAGAAATAAATTCGTTTGCTACATTTGGGATAAAGTTAGTGACCGTCTCACGGAAATGTAGCAATAAGTTTAATGCGTCATTTAATGACATTAAACATTGGTAGATACGTATGTATATACTTCAATTTGGCTAATTATTAAAGTTAAATACATATAGTGTTAACGTTATATTTTAGTGTTAAAAATAACGTTAACGTAATTTTTAACACTAAACGATACGTATTTCGTCACAGTCACTAACACTCACATTATCCTAGATGGAGCAGGGACATTACAAATCAATATTTGGAATGATTCATCAAGTTTAAGTTCACCCTTCATTCTTAGCATATTATTTCAATTGGTTCCTTTGCAAAGCGAGAAAATCTGGTTTTTCATACGTTAGTACAGCTTCTATTGATCATAATTATTACTTTAATAATAGCTAATAAGTTAATACTTAATATGCGAGGTCGTAACCTAGATTCTTTATTCTAAGCAACGAAGTTCGATAAGGGCTCCAAGGTCTGACTGAACCAGATCAGAACCAGCACGGCGTTATAACAAATAATCTTCATTTCTATTAAAGTCATTTCAAATAGGATCTACGGATGCACCAAATGCCTTTGGTACCGTTATTGTAAATTTCCTACAAAATAAATATTAATTTTAATTATATAAAATACTAAATAATAAATAAAGTATTGTAGATTTAAAAAAGAATGTAACTATCGTTTATGTGAAAACTGTGTCGGAATAAGCTGATTTTATGCTTTCGGACAACTTAAAACCGCTTCCGGGAAAATTCCCGCGGGATTATCGTGACAAAAAGTAGCGCAAATTTAACTCTAAGAACTTTTGACCAGTGAAAACTGCATCAAAATCGACCCAATTGTTTTACGTGAATCCCGAACAAACTAACAAACAGACAAGAAATCTATAAAACAATTACATCATATTCTCCGTCTCCTATCCTAGGATATGCCCGAAGTCATTTCTCGGTACGCAAAATACCGCAGTATTTGAAAAAGAATGTTAGCTGTCGTTTTAGGGTAAACTATCGGAATAAGCTAAAAAATATTAGTGCCACTTTGTTGCAAGTAGTACTAACCACATTTTTTTATCAGAGCCAACTATTATTAAATACAAATAAACACTAAAAATAATAAAGAAAATCGCAGCACAAGATAAACAAAAATATTTCCTTTTTATCTTTACTACAAGGAAAAAATACTTACTATGAGTAGGTAATTAAAAGAAACATCTGTTCTTAGTACTTACAATTAAATAATTTTATTATCCTTATGTTCTAGAATTCATGAGAACTCTAAAATGGTATACCGACAATTACGGTGGAATATATCGAGTTTACTTGTTTTCATCTAGGTATGTTGTTATCAATCATCCCAAGTATATGGAGGTAAGTACTCCTTAAACTTAAATAATTTATCATTGTAAATATATATAGCCAGCCTAGTTAGTGTATTGTATACGATACTATACGATACTGCCAAACGCGTGTTACGAACGTATAGTGTGACATAGAATGTGTAAAGGGAGTCACTCAAAAGCAGCGGTCTGGTACTAGATGCGGTGAAGACGGAGAACTTGGCCTGCAACACTATGGATCCCACATGAAGACACGACAGGTTCAAGCATACGGACCAGCTAAAACATTTAGAAACTCTATATCACGCGTTTAGGGACATCAACTCAGACATCATAACGAAGGGGAACGTATTTTCTTGCGTTACACTTACGGATCGTGGATACGGGGGAAGACCAAAACAACGTCTAATGCCGCCTTTTCTTGTGCGAGCCTTGTCTCTTAAGGCAACCGATTCTCCTCCGGTGAAAAAAGAGGTCGACAAACTACCCACTAAATCTACCCACGTCCCAATAAGATAATGCATTTAGAAGGTACAACACAGGGTATACGCCTATAGCAGTTTACTGTGAACGTTCTAGTGCTCCAATTTGGTATTAAGCCCAGGGAATTGTAGCTTGAGCCAAATGACCTCAAGTGGGTACGTACTTATGGATTATTTGTGGCCCCGAAATATCAAACTAGCTGAATCGGGAGCTCCACCGTATAAATCCATTGTAAATCTGTCCCTAATGTATGGCAATGAATACTCTTCATTCATCTATTCTTGAAGGACTCAAGCAAAAATTATCTATCACGAAGATAAGTATACTGCGGTGGATGGATGGGCACTCGGGACGAACGCTTAAGAACACCTGCGCCTGTGGTAATGGTCATGTTCGTGACAGAGGAGAAAAATTGCAGCAGTGTCGCTTTCGTTGATATAGCAACACTTTACTGAAAGCTTTAAATATGAAAGAAAATGTCTGGCCATACAACCTCTAACCAGATCCCGGTAAAAGAAGTTGCCTCAAGAAATGCTGACGTAAAATGTTGAAATATGATACGTGATACGTGATACGACCTAGGTCGTACATAATGTCGAAAACTGTGCGAGGTGGTGAAGAAAAATCAAGAAATCGAAATGCGCGATTCGGAGTGGACACTCCAATCGCAAACGGGGTTTGATACTCAAATAATGTATAGCATAAGACGAATCTAGTTGTGATTGGAACAAAATAAACCCTCATTTACATTGCGACCCCTAATCTTCATTTTTCCTTAATTTTACAGCCTTGTGTTACGTCATACAGAATTCATATAAATACCATTCAAAAAGAATCAGTAGATTCCCAGAAATAATATTGTCTTGCAAAGAAACAATAACGGACATAACGATTTTAATAACTCAACTAGAAACCAGCAATAGATTCATACCTAGTAATATTAATATTATTTTATTACATTTCCAGCCTATATTATCAAGTACAGATTTAATAGTAAAAGGAAAGTCTTATGATTTCGCAAGGCCTTGGCTAGGTGATGGCATTCTGACTACAACAGGTAATGTTTTTATTATTATAAAATAATATTTTCGTTATTGTTTGTATAACTACAATACAATACTGTTTGTTGATAACTTGGAGCCAGAAATTAGCTTAGCAACTGCAACGATGCAGGCGCACCCTATGTTGTAGTTAGTTGAATTTAAAAGTTCTGTATTTATTGAAACAAAGTTCCTTATCGCACGTGTAACCGAAACGAAAAATGTTGAGCGCTGTATATTGATATACTATTTAGAACTTTAATGCAAAGAACTAAGAGGCAAAATAGAAAATAATATCCAATAATGTAATATACCGTGTTTTGAAATTATAAGATTTTGTAATTGCCCTTATTACTATAGAATTTCTCCGATGGTCTTCGAAACTTCGTTCCAATCAGGTGCCCTAAAGACACTTATTAGTTTTTTTATATGCTTGAAAATTTCCAAAGTGGGCAGTTACCTTATTTTTTATAATAATAAAAGACAATATCGGATAATGTATATGCAATTTGAGAGTGAATATCCAAAAATTTTGAGCACGATAGTACAAAAGTTGAATGATCAAACAGATAATTTGATTTAGCCCCATATAGAATAGTGGCTTCAAGCAAGCAAAGAGAATCTTTTCCTAAGATCTTAATTAATACCGTGAGCAACAATATCAAACGTATTGACAAATGATAATATTATCTGTCACTTTTTTATTAGACAAACCTTTGGACTAAAAATATTCCTTTTTAAATCCATATTTTGAAAAAAAAATCAGTCTACATCTGTGACATTAAATTTTAGAGACTAGACTCAGTATTCTCTACTAATACTCTTATGGGATTATTGGAATAGGTAGAATACAATATTTTGGAAACAAAACACATACAGGGGTCTTGGAGTACCTACAGTTTTTACATTAGCACCTAGACACCTATTGTTATTTATAGGTCTTCAGGTAGAAGTGAAACAATGTTGTGTGTTTGAATTGCAGTTCAGGAATGCATATTTATTTGGTAAAAAATACCGATTAATATTTTACAATAGAGCACACACTTAGCTGCTAAACAAAATATAATATTTAATAATAATAATAATAATACGCGCACTCGAGTGTCGCTGTGAGGTGAGGCGAGGTGTGCGCGGAGGTAAACACGTGAGGTCCGACAGGGGCAACGCGCTACGCGTTTGCCGATCATTTGTGAGCGGCCGCCGTGGTGATCGGACGTCTGCGGCTACAATTATAATATCGCAAAATAATTGGACGTAGTTACGCAAAAAGGATCCAATCCACAAAATATTACTTTTGAATTATTAAAGATTAGAGTTTTAGCTGTTATTCCGCATTGATTCAGTCAAACTTATTTGTATATGAAAATATCTTCATTATTTTAATTTGATTATAGCACCAAAGTAGGTAATAGACATTAGACCACATGGCTTTAATTGCTTTTAATAGCGGTCATTTTTAGATCAGCATAATATAATGTTATATTCTTTATTGTTTAGTTACAGAATATTTATTGATTTATAATTTCTATGTGCCTTTAAATCTTAACATTTTCTAAATTAATTCAATATGTATCCTTTGCAGGACACAAATGGAGAACACATCGCAAATTTTTAACCCCAGCTTTTCATTTTAACATCTTACAAAACTTTCTACCAGTGTTTTGTAAAAATGAAAAGATATTAATAAAGAATTTATCTCAACTTGTAGGCAAGAATATTAATCTTTTCCCAATAATTGCATTGACTGCACTTGACAACGTTACTGGTTTGTTGACATTTTTTACAGTATTTACAGTTTTATCATTAGCTTATCTGGTCTTATCTAGTATCGCATTCTGTAAAAACTTCCTATGTCATTTATCTATTTATTGCAATTTATACTTAATTAAACTTTTAATCAAAGATGAGAGATTGTCTTTCATCTTCACTTCCACTTACTATCGTTTTCTGATTCGCGGAACAAATAATAGGGCTGAAAATATCACAAAAGTAATTTTTTTTTCGACAACGTATTTATTGTTTTAAGTGCATTTAAATCTTATCAACTATCTTTTTTTAGAATCGATTATGGGAGTGGCGTTAAATGTACAAGCCAACAGCGAATCTAAATACGTCAACGCTGTAGACGCGTATGTATATTTAACATAATGAATTTTTAAATCTTTTTTGTATATTATTTCATGCGTAAAATATTTATTTTAGAATGAGTAAGATAGTCTTAATGCGAATGAAGAATCCCGTTTTGGGAGAAAACGCTATATTTAATCTGTTGCCATACAAAAAATCTCAAGATAATGCTTTAGAAGTAATTCATGGTCAATCAAAGCGAGTTATAAAGGCTAGAAGAGAAGAACTGAATCGTTTAAATATTACAAGCCTACCAGACACCTCAGAATATGGTACCATACATAATTATACTACTCTAATTTCAAACATACCTTCATCATAAAATGAATATAATCCGTATTTTTAAATGGATGGATAGGTTTGCGTTTGACCACTGTCACTGAACATGCTTATCTAGAAAATACCTATTCACTCGTGACTTGTAGACTTCAAGATTGTATTTGTCAATAAAAAAAGACTCCGGCAAATTATTCGGCATACTTCGGCACAGAAAATATGAAGGAAAGTGTTTACCTCTGTTTTATTATAAACGAGTTAACACCGCGGCTGAGCCGCGGGTCAATCACTAGTTTGTCGCTCTTGTTTAAACAGCAGGCAGGTTAATATATTAACGCCTACTACATTGTACTAACTTTTTATGTCAGTTCTATTTGTATTTATATCGCAAACTATCCCATCTCCGGCATGAAAGGTATTTATATCCATTTTCGGTATTGAAACTACATTTAAACAAAGTGACAGCAAAGCCGATCCAGTATTCCTATTAGACTTTCCGTTAAAGCCTAAAAGATAGACATATCTATTTACTATCGCAGTATTTCTGGTAGTCTTTCCGTTAAGGCTTAAAATATAGACACATCTAGAATCTAGTCTTACTATCGCAATTTTTTATAGATGATGAATTTTATATCCATAAACTTGAGAAATTTATTGGTCTCCCACACAAACTTTCATCCCCTATTTCAACCCGTTCTAGTTTTATTTTTATATCAAAAAGAAGTAAGTAGCCTGTGTCAACTCTCGTCTATCATCTGTAAGCTATAAAAACGATGTAAATTATAAAAATGAGTCTAATTCAAAACTGAACTCAGTCGCGGAGAAACTAGTAATTGTTTTTATATGAGTATGTAATGAATTTAAAAAACTAACTTAAAATTCATTGTCATGAGTATAAATACCTAATTAATGGTTTCATAGCGAACTATTTTACAGGAATTAAAAATAGACATGCTTTTTTGGATTTATTATTATTAGCAGAAGTTGAAGGTAAAAGGCTTGATGATGAATCCGTTAGAGAAGAAGTGGATACTTTTATGTTTGAGGTAAATTGAGTTACTTCACGTAAACAACTTACTTACGGCGGCTTTCAATATGCAATCTCAATCTTTAATCTCGAATCTAAAATCCTTATTTTCAATCCATTTCTGACTTTTATGATTTCAATATTCGATCCACAGATCGTTGCGTCGATCCGTTTTACGAATCCATCGTTGGGAGGGCGATCCGGCGTTTTTGGATTGCCACTTGTATGAAAGTGACAGCTACACGCTTTCAATATACGATCTCTAATTTTGACAAATCCTTTTTTGAACTCAATCTATCTTTATTTGCGATCCCCCAATATTGAGAGATTCTTGTGTAATAATGGAATTATTTCAAGTGATAGTGATAGTGATTTTGAAATGTTACTTTAATTATCGGATTTGGATAGAAAAATGTATGGGCGAATAAACTTGTTGCAAAATTATACTAATGCAGAATTTATATTTAGAATAAATAAAACACGTTGAAATGGTTTTGAGCGAAATAATGCCATTTGTTAGAGTGAAATCAAGACGGTAAAGTGTTTTTAATAATACTATTTACATTGCTTTATAAATTACATAACCTAAAATAATATTCAATTCTATTTTTAGAAACAACGGCTGTCCATCAATTGCACCAACTTTTACTAACTACGATTTTATGCATTTGGGAACAATGTTAAATTCCGTGGCTGACTTTGCTGGTGTATCCCTATCAACGGCATGTAGGATAGTGGCATATATTGCTAGATTGTATGGACAATATTGTTCTGGGCTCTAGGACCACAAAATAATTTTATAATATCACTCAGTTTCCTAGACTATATGGTGCCATTGATTGTACAGACATACACAGTCAGTCTCCATGTAAGTATAAACTTACTATTTTGTATATTGAATTATGTTATCAGATAGTTACTATTACTACATGTAGATTATTAATGATAAATTAATAAATTGTTTTCTATTTCAGGTTCCAGAATAAGTGAGGAATATAGAAATAGGAAAGGATATTTTTCTCGCAATGTCCAACCAGTCTCTGATGCAGACCTTAAATTATTAAATGTTGTTGTTTGCTGGCCTGGTTCTATTCATGATTCTACTATTTTTAACTACCTACTCAATATTAAGAGGTTGTTAATATTATACTGACATATTAAAGCTAGGTGTGAAGAGAGTTTACTAGGAAATCATTGGTTACTTGGAGATAGTTCCTACCCAAATCGGTCTTACTTGCTTGCATCTTTGTTAAATCCATCAAATATGCAAGAAGAAAGATACAATGCGGGCCACATAAAAACTAGAAATATAATTGAATTTTAAAACTAACACTTAAGATTATTAGGTACTCGTATTGCTTACCACAGAAACATATTTAAAATGTAAAAATACATGCAAAGAAAGCATAGGTCAAATGGTAACAGTAAAGAAAGTACCCACCTGTTTACTAGTAGAAAATTGTATTTTATTTTTAATTTTAAATATATATTTCTTTATACAGGACATTTGCAGTTTGGAAACATTGCTTCCCAATTATATCACTGACAATGAAATTGTCTTTAGAAGATATAACAAAGGTTATAATTGCAACAGCAGCTCTTCACAATATTTGTAGAAACTATAGTATTGAGGAAGTGGCCCCTGAAGTAGATTTGCCAAGAGAAAGTGTATTTACTGTGACATCAGAAAATTTGGAAAATAATGTTACTCATAGACAAGAAATAATTTCAAATTATTTTAAATAATGCACATAAATATTATACCTACCTCTACTTATATATTTTATCTGTCTAATTATATTGAAATAAAAATTTTCCTGTGTTAATTTAGATTATATGCTGTTTTTACTACTACATTTAATTGAAAATGCATTCAAACATATTGTGTGATTGACAAATAACCACTCACACAAACCAAAATTTTACATTTATTTAATATTATATATTTATGGGATTTGTAAATTGCTTAAAGTTCATGTAAATATATGTGTTGTGATGATGGCTATATTTTACTTAAATTATGCTAGATATAAATGGAACAATGTCCAAGAAATAAAATATACAGATCATACTATAAATTTGTTTAATTTTAACATAAAAGGTACATTACATATTATTAAAAACTGTTATATTATTATGTAGGTAATTTAATAGCTATATTTAGGTTATTAAAAATTAATATTTACATTCACATTATACCTACACAAAAACTTAAAATTCGAAAATACAAATGTAAAACATCCTAGAACTTATTTTTTTAATAAATTAAAAACTAAATGAATTAATATGACTAAAACAAACAATTTTATACATTTTCTCCCTTCAAATTCATTATCTCTAATTTTAACTTCTCATTCTCTAACTTAATATTTTCAATCTTACTCTCTAATAAATTTTTTTTAACTATATAATATCCTGCTATAGCTATATTGCTGGCTTGATGACCACATTACTTTTTATTATCCTGCGCTTGGCACCTGTGAAAACAAAATGTGATATAATAATCTGCAGTAACTAAATAAATATTATAATTAAATTCCTTCTAGAATCATATTTTATATGTAGTTTAAAGAATCTTAATGTCATTGACATCTGCAATAGTTGTAAAATTGAACCATTGAGGCTACTACATATGTATATGTAATAGTTTTGGTTTGGGTTTCCCCTTAGACTATTGGACAATACACAGGGGGAATCAGACCTAGCACATCTAAGTTGCGACTCAAATGTAATAAAACTTGTCCACCATATACTTATATTCTTACTAAACAGGGTTATTAGTAGAACGTTAACAACCGCCCAGGATAAGCTTACTTGCATCATAAGTAACAATGTCTGTCATGTCTATAATTTTTAACAAATGTGTTGTTTTAAAAAGTAATAAAACACTCGTGTTGATTTTGTAACATTTTAACATTATCTGTATAAACAACATTTATATATTATAATTTTTGTCATTTATGTAGTTTACAGATAGATGAGGGATGGTATAGATTGTGATATACATATAACAGTGAAAGTTCCAGGGGCAAATACATAGAAATTGAATACAGTGTAACCTGTACCACTTTTTCTTTAAACCAGAGATAGGTACTAGAGGTTGACCCGCAGTGCAGCCGCAGGGTAAACTGTAGTATTATATAATAATAAAAAAATAACCACCAATAATATACTTAAGTCTTTCTAAAAATGTATTAATGATTAGACCAGAAGTAAAGCTACATCTATTAATAATTGGACCAGTTCCTATATTACGAGAATAATCAACTTTTTACCTTAATTCGGTCCATTCTTATTAAAGTTCTGCTGTAAATTCTCCCATTTAAGATGTAGGTTTACGGCGACAGATACCCACATTGGCATTGAAGGCGTCACAGATTTTGCATGTTTGCTCCAGTCCTTTTATTTTGTTACTGTGGCGTTGGTGATTTCGTTGTTGATTATCTTGCTCCACTCAATTAAGAGGACCAACCAGCTCGTTTCTTCCTTTGTTAAAGGTTTTTGTTTATTCTACAAAGAATTTTAGCAAGTAAGTAATGGTGCGTAACTGCGTGATAACGCGTCTACACATGATTCAATTTTATAACAGAAAATTGTTAGTTAGTCATACATATTATGATGGGTAATTCAATAGATATTTAGTTATATAATGTTTACTTACCATTAAATTCTCCATTTTCGAGTTTTTTTTGCTACAAAACAAACTTTAAACTCCCTAAATATCTAATACTTGCTTTCAAAAACTTCACTTCATACAATATTTTAATAATATCATATTGACTGCCGTGACGTTTCTTTTTCTAAAGATGGCGTTCCGTTTCTATTCAAAGGTTTAAGTTACACAACAACAGAACCTGTACTAAAATGTTTAATAAATCCCCTAAGGTTATTTATACAATATAATATATTTAATAAATATAAAAAATGTTATGTTTATTCATAAAATATACTACTTTGAATATAAAAATTATCATTAAAATTTAAAGAACTCTTAAATAGAGCTGCGTGAAACAAAACGTTCGGGAGGACACAAATTTATGACCAATCCCTTTTTTTTTGCGAGATTTTAAAACCAGATGTTATATTGAAACGAGGATTTTGGATCGATCGATGGATTGTTTAGAATCCGGATAGATAACCATTTTTGGATTGAGATCGAATATTGAAAGCCGCCGTTAGACGGTGCATATAGAACCGACAGTGCACAGTGGCCGTCTTTATCTAAGAGGGCAAAAGGTGCCTGGCACGCGGGTGCAAGGACCTAGAGGGTGCAAATATAAATAATCTGCTAGTTGTAAACAGAGAATATCATTAAAAAACTTGCCAATCGAAAAACCAAAAAATGTATTTCGATATTTGAAAATGCACTCAACTTTACTATAAGTTACATAATTTTATTTTTATGATTGACGTTGGGGTACTCGGGATTTCCGCGCCCTAACGCTCAATGTGGTAAAGACGGCCCTGTAGTGTAATATATTCATGAACGTATGTAACAATAGACTCCTTCGTTATCTGTTTAGATTGATATAACCCCGCAAGTAAGTTGAGATTCGACATCACTAAGGCGTATATTGGGATCTTACTGGACTAGAAGTTAGTAGAAGAATTTATGAGCCTGTGTATTAAAATAATAACAAAGGTACTCACAAGATACTACTCAATAAGGTCATCAGCTTCACTGCTGTATTCCAAGAATTAAAAGAAGTAAAAATCTCGCGTAAAACGAGTTTATACTTACCTGCTAGGTCTTCAAATAGCAATTTAAAAATTCTATTGTGTTTTATTAATTCCAATGAACAATAATGAATAAATTTCTGTTATAAGTAAATTATTTCAGGGTCATGACACCACTACATCGGGAATGGTATTTTCTTTGTACTGCCTTGCTAAACATAAAGAAGTACAAGAAAAAATCTATACAGAACTAAAAGAAATTTTTGGAGATGATCTTCACAGAGATCCTACCTATACGTAAGTTTTGTTTATACGTCGAAAGTTAAAAATATTTTTATTTTTTATACTAGTGATACTAGTCGATGATTCCTATAGAATTACTTTAGCATGATAAATCCTGCGATGCATATTGAACAACTCCACAAAGGCAACACATAATTATCTACATTGGTCATTTGGGTACCAAACCTTAAAAATATCAAAATATTTCGAAAGCTGTTAATTTTCTGCATAAATAAATATTAACCATAGAAATGTATGTATGCCCTTAACCTTAAAACAACTTTACCGATTTTAATAATTTTTTTGGTGTGTTTGAGTTAGTCCCCTGATAATTTAGATTCATAATTCGAACTGGTAAGTGGCGCTGGAATTGGGTCCTAGATTTTTCTTATTCGAACCAGAACATCGTTGCCATTCACTCGTTCAAGAGTTTCGGTGACGATGGCGATTGGTAGCGGTTACTTACATTTACAGTCTTATTGCCTGGTTCTTATGTCTTATTATTTATTAAATTGTTCTAGACTTTCGGTGACGATTACGAAAGGTAGCGATTGCTTCCATTTACAATGTTATGGTTGGTTTTCATATCTTACTATTCATTCACTTGCAATACCGTCGGATGAATTTTGACTTGTATGGAATTTATGTTAAATTTTAACCGATAATAAGGCAAAGGAACGGTTAGTAAGATATAACAACTGGCCGTAAGTCTACCTATATATTATACGTTGTATAAAAGGAAACGCTTATTTATTATTAATTTGTTTACATGTTCCCCTTTTATCGAAACACGATAAAATAAACATAAATAGTACAACGATCGGCATTATCGCTACAAAGGGATTAATTATACTATAATACATATTTTGCTATAATAAACCCATTATGTTATAATATTATAGAAGAACAAACATAATCATTATAAAGTCATTCATGCTTCATTTTGCAGAGAACTTCAACAAATGAAATACTTGGAATTGGTAATTAAAGAAACTCTTCGACTATATCCATCTGTGCCACTTATTCAAAGAAAAATAACACACGATTGCAGTATGTGTTTTATTTCTATTTGTATCTTTTTTCTATTTTAATGGGCTGAGGTCAGAAGTCGATTTCAGTATAATAATACTTAATAGGTTAAGTACATCGCAATGAGGTTACGGTCAAACGGTCGTATTGATACAGAGTTAGATTAAGTGTGAATGTTTTTTAAGAACCATAAACAAGCCTTTAAACTTACTCTAACTTAATATGAATAATACCGTAAATCTTTAACACTAACACAAATGAACCTCTAGCATTTGGGGTAATGTAACATAATCAAAGCGTTAAAAAATAGCGTTGTTAACACATAGGCACATTAGTGCCTAGATACATTGTTATAACCTAGACGCCGACAAAAACAAAATCCACCTCCATATCTGAAACAAAGCACGTTTATTACTCGTCGGCATTGGAACTAATAACATTGAACTACTTTTAAGGTCGTCTTATTTTGTTTACTAATGTCATACGACCTATTGTTGTATTGTAATCATTAGCCAGGTGTTACGGATTTAAAGTCCAAGCTGATTTTAGGAAATTCGGTCCCGCTGCCGGGCGGACATATTGCATTTGTGCAGTATAAAGCACAAATTCCGACTAATGGAGGAGTTAGTCAAGCGAGACCCACGATCGAAGCGAGCCTTGTGTACTACAATCGGGAATCAAATAAATGACGGACTTTGCGCGTTTTATTGAATTACGACCTACTGCATTACGTTTGGATTTATTGTGTTCGGTTATATTTGTACCGGTGTTATACGTGTTTGTATAGTTCTAATAAACTGTATAATAATTCCAACCGCTTTTAATTCGAGTCCCGCTAAACTCGTATCAATATTTAACGTCATTATCAATGTCGCATCTCAAATAATGCCCTAAATCCCATCACAATGTCTGCGTAAAACGTATATATCTGTAACATTATTACGCCTTGCACTGTAGGTGAGGCTTCACACCATAAGTGAGTTTAACATTATCATTAGAATTGGCCGTTGTATATCTATTAATTGTAATTGAACCATTTATAACTCAAGAAAGGCTGAACTACTTTTTGTGATGTTTGCGTTTTTGGGATTATCTTCGTCCGGAATAGGATAATAACTATTAAAGAATGATATTCATAAAAAAAATATCACTAAAAAACATCAGTCTAGCCATTCATTTGTTTGTGACTGCATTTAATCTCATTTTCATTTGTCCGATTTTGGTGAATTATTATTGTGCGTTAAGTGGGTCCCGAAATGGTTTAGATTCAAATCTGAACCAGATAGATGGCGCTGCAATCGGGTTCCAGGGTTTTGGTGATATTATTTTTGTGTGTGTTCAAGTGAATCCCTGAATGTTTTAGATCAACCATTGGACCCGGTAGATGGCGCCGCTAAACACCTCTTTTAACGGTGGGGCGGATTTTAATATTTTTTTTGTACTCTTTCAAATAAATTCGAGAATGGTTTAGATTAACCTTTGGTTCAGGTTGATGGTATTGAAATCGGTTTCTGGATTTTTAGTTTTAAGGGCAAGACTACGTCTGCCGGGTACAGCTATTTACCTATTATAACTAACACAAGCGTCATTTGCTTAGCTTGGGCATAAACGATATGTGTTTGTCTGGTGTAAGCTCTGTAGGTACGCTACCGAAGTTTAATCTTATTTTTAACCGACTTCCAAAAGGAGGAAATTCTGTTTCTCTAACCGACTGTAAATGTTTGTTAAGCGATTTCTCGATCAATTGTGGACCAATTTTCAATTTCTTTTTTAATTACGAAAGATTACACTCCTGCGGTGGTCCCGTTTGCATCAAGTCTGGATCTGATGAATGTATCCAAGGGGAATCGAGAACAGCCCTTGTTAAAGAATACCCACCGTCACCGAAAGGCCAGAATATATAAGCGTGCTACTTCAATATATTGTAGCAAATATTAATTTTTTGTTTTTTAGTTTGAAGTAAATGATCTTTCTGTTAAAAAATTGAATTGCAAAAGATTGTAACTAATAAAAGTATGAGATATCTTAGTATTTGATTGGGTTTTTTTAATTCTAAGTAGTATTAATTGGTGCTATTCTTTAAAACATATCAATTTTATTTTTTGCAGATATAGCTGGATCATATATGCCAAAGAATACGTCACTAATTATTGATATCTTTCACATGCAAAGAAACCCTGAGGTTTACGAAAATCCATTGGAATTTATACCGGAGCGTTTTGAAAAACCGTTAAAAAGTCCATTTGCTTGGGTACCTTTCAGTGCTGGTCCAAGAAACTGCATCGGTACGATGATTTTTATGTAGTATGAAATAAATATTAAACAATCTTGGAAGTTCTCCACGGTACGTGGCGCACCCTCCTTCATGCCATATGTGTCCAAGTTATGGAATGAACGGTTTTCGCGCTACAATATGGGGCACTTCAAAAAGGGCGTAAACAGATACCTAGTCTTAACGAGGTAGGCAACTCGTTGCAGATGTCCATGGGCGACGGTAGCCACCTATCACCAAGTGGTCCGTTTGCCAGTTTGCCTACTAGCAAACATATAAAAAAAACAATATATTCCTATATACGGTTCAGCTCGATAATATGCGGCTTTTGGCATTGGGCAATTTGCCTACAAGGTTAGCAGCATTTCCTAGTTGAATAAAAAGTAAATTGTTTGACTGGCGTCAGCCTTCCGTCTGCGTATGACCGCACTATTACATTTAATTTTAATCCTTTTTTCATTTATTCAAAAATATTGAATTATAATAAAAAGTATGCAAAATTTATCTCTCCATTTTAAAACAAAGAAAAACTATAGTGATCAATAAAATAAAAATGTCACGCGACTTGGTGAAGCTTCGTGCCTTCGAAAAAGTTTTTTATTTACAACGATTATAAACAATGTACATTTTCGGTCTTATTCATATTGACTTAGAGTTTGAAGGCTCCTTAAGAACCATAAGTTTAAAACACTCCCGGGCAAATTCCTGCGGGGCTCCCGGTGTATCACTTGAGAAAGGATTTCAGCTATCGTTTTAGTGAAATCGTATCGAAATTAGCTAATGTCCGTGGCAGGGTGTCCAGTGACAAAATTAGGATTTTAAATGTTGATTTAAAAAAAAACTAAAAAGTGTATTAATTTTTTAACGCCAGTTCCCTAAAAAAGATTAATGCGGATTTTATTATTCAAAAAGGAATCCCTCTAAATGCTGTCCGTCAAATCATATACCCCACTAGAATCTGTAGACTATATTCCATACCTACAACTGAAGTAGTTTCTACGTGAACCCCGAACAATTAGACAAGATTCCTAAAATATCGTGTTCACCATCTATTATATAGTCTTTTCCAATTATTATTATTATTTCTAATAAATCGTTTCAAAGTACACTCACAGCACTCAAACATAATTGACTGTATTTTTTAGCTGCACCAGCTTGAAATTTTATAATTTTGTGACTAATATAATACAAAACTTATAACTTTATGCACATTCTTTTTATGCTCGCTACTATACTAAAGCCACTACTACTTATGTATATTATTTTAATAATAGCTATTTGTTCTTACCTGTGGTAGTATGATAACATAATTGAATATTTTCTGATTACAGGTCAAAGATTTGCGATAATGGAAATGAAAGTAATTATAGCAGCTGTTATCAAGAATTTTGAAATTCTGGCGGTTGATGTTGAACCGCTATTAAGTATAGAACTTATTCTTCGATCTGCTAATGGCGTTCACGTTAAATTACAACCAAGAAAACAAACCTCTTAATTCGACAGACTTGTTCTTGGTGTCATATTTAAATTAGATTCAATAAATAAATAATTGAAGCGTGAAAATAAATAGTACATAATTAGAATTTAATGTTCGTTTTTTATTTCCTAACTAGCGTTATCTTTGTGGTTACACAGCGTGTTAAAAACTAGGCAGTAACTCTATGTTAGTTACACAAAAAGCAAATTAGTTTTTATTATATACTAGGTGTCCCGGCAGACATCGTCCTGTCCGGAAAAGCTTCAATCGATATGCCGAGAGCAGCGCCACCTACCGGGTCCAATTGTGAACCAACTCAGAAACCTTTGGCTTATGCGCAACCACTTTGCTAAAGATCATCATATGATCTAATTTATTATTAAGATTCTATAAAGGACATACAGACAAACATTCATTTTTATATATAAGAAAGAAGAAGACGAAAATATAAACCTTTTTTATATATTATATTAGGTAGACCTACAACTTTACTGTTTCTTGTTCAATTCACTACAATAATAAAGAAACCGACCGCTAGACTATACTATATGGACTTACGTATAGTATAGTCTAGCGGTCGGCTACAGACGGACCGCAGGCGACACTCGAGCTGCGTTCATGCGGCCCGTGATTGTTTTCATAAAACTACAAAAAAATAAACGAAATAATAAATATGCTTCTCGTCTCACAGATGATCATTTAACAGCCATTTTACGAATTTAACAGGAAAGCTACCATTCAACAAATAGCCGCTCAAATACGACTTCTAACTGAAGTTTGTAATTATATACTTTGTAGTGTATGTTTAACTTTTTTGTTATTTTTTGCTTATTTCTTTAAATTAAACACGAATCCATTTTTTTTACGTGTAGGTAATATCACAAGTGTGGATTTACTAAATTTTGCCACCTTGTTTTTGCCCCTGGCTGCTGAACGTTTGCCGGATTTTAAAAAAATGTAAGCTATCGTTTTAGTGAAAACTGTCGGAAAAGCTAATTTTTATGCACCCTAATAGCTTTAAACCACTTCCGGGAAAATTACCGCGGGTTTCACACTATCGGTCAGTAAAAAAAATAGCATTCTAATTTGATTTTCAGTTTGGCCATTTTAAATCATTCTTAGAATAATTCCCGCGAAAACGTGGAATGCATAAAAGAGTGTGATCTTGTCAATGGTGTATGGACATTCCTGGAATTATCAAGAGAATTTGGCAAGAATCTGTAGAACTTGTTAAATTTTCAAACAGGTAACAATAATAATTGATAACGCAATAGTTTTTATTGAATAGTTCAATTTCTTTACTGTACCTACCTCCACTCGGCCTCAGCTATATGCAGGTAAACTGCGAAAGTCTTACGTACTACGTAATAGGTACTATATGAGGAGTACATGTATTATGTGATAATGGCTAAATTACTGAATACTGGTGTAACCAATGGAATGAATAATGTATTTAATTAAAAAGAAAGAGATCAGAACTATTTTCTAAATTAGTGCTGACTTAAAAGGCCTAGTTTATAAACCATAACGTTAAAAAAAAAGAAAATTGACGTTTTCAATGTCAAAATATAATAAATTATGGGAATTTTTGGACGGAATTGAAAGGGGACGTTGTGCTGTGCAGTTTTATTTTCTAAAAATGTGTGAAGATACTCTAAAATGATCAACATTTGTAGGATATTGATAGTTTTTGAGTAGTGATTATGTGTTTTTGTAAGAGATGTGAACTGTATAGTCGGATGTGACCTTTCGAGTTTTCACAAGGACTCCGTTGAATAGCGTCGGTTGTAGCCTGCAATACAACTGCGCTATTATACGAAGATTCAGATTTGGCTGTATGGACTAAGATTCCTTTGCCTGCCTTTGTGGCGAATTCTACTAAAAAAAAAGAAAAAAGAAATAAATTATTTAAAATAATATTTTTGGCAAAATCAATGCAAAGTGCGTTGAAGCCACAACTTTTAAAAAGTGAAATAATATTTTATTGTTTTGTTTCATGTTTGTGATATGTTTAAAAAATAAAACTACTTTAAATTAAATTTGGATTGGAAGGAGATAAGAAATTCAGTAGCTAATTTCCTGATTTCATTGAGACGACTATAATAATCGGATTAGGATGTCTGCGGATATTTTAAACGCGGCTCGACGCAAGCTAAACGAAGCCCTTGGTGAGAAATCAAAAAAATATTTCAGCCACATGAAACAATGGTTCCTAATGAAGCTTACAAAAGAGGAATTTGATGTAGAGGCTCGTAAATTGCTTACTGCAGATCAAGTACATTATCACAATGATTTTTTATTGGCGTTACTGAATAAAGTAGAAGGTTTAGCTGAAACATCAATAAGTATTGCACAGGAGAAAGCTAGTTCCCACAACAGAAACAGTAGACGACATAAACGCAGCTCCCGGAATTCCGAAAAATCTAACTTTGAATCTGTTGATTTATTGGAATATCTACCACCAAATTCGCCACCTCGAGCTGGTAGTGATGGTGTCAAATATGCTGCTCAGGTAATTGATAGTTATATGTAAAGCGAAAGTTACTCTGTCTTACAATGAAGAAAGTATTGAAATTTTTGTAATATGTGCTATGTTAATTCTAGTCAAAATCATGACACAATTAACTGTAATACCTTGTATTTTCATATTGGATCTTGATCAGTAAAACAACAGCAATTTAAGCAATGATTATAAGGGGATATTTTATGATGTATAATCTGTAGCATAGATGCCTTTTTTAATAATATACAGCCTTCTACAGGTATTTGAAATAAGTGTAAAGTTTTTTATTAAGACTTATATAATTTACTTGATTATAATTAAATCAAAAAAATATAGCATATTATTTTGATTTTTGTCAAATGTTTCCCATCCACTCCGCTAATCATTCCATCTTATTCTGACCTTTAAATATAATATTATTAATTGTTGTTTATACTTTCTACAGGAAATATTCCTACCAGATCATGCGTTGGTAGTGGGCCGTTTCATGCTAGCAGCCTGGGAGTTAGGTCTTGAAGGTGCTGACGATGATGCTGCAGATATTGTTATAGTTGCTGTACAGAATTTTCTCAAAAATATCATAAGTGCTGTCATATCCCAACGTAAAGGATACAAAATGAAAGGAAAGAACTTTATGTATGATGTTGGTGGAGATATGCCAAATATGTGGTTACGCAATTCTACTAAGCTGTATGATCCTCAAAGCGAAGGCAGAGTGAATGTTGATGATGGAGTTGATGCTCTGGGACCGAGATGCCCACCAACTATTGATGAAATGGAACATTCAGCTGCTTTTGAAATTGCTTGCAGGTAATATTTGTGATATTTTTCTTTTACACAAAAGTTACATGATTTTTACAATTTCAATCTTTACTACTATGATAAAGCTGGAGTATTTTTTGTATGTATAAGTACATAAACTAACGTCAGGAACTATATGATATGTGACACAAACTTGAGAAGGCCTATGGTTAGTAGTGAATTTCAATTAGATGACCCAACCTTAATGTGGAACCCTAGGAAGGGGTTACATATTTGTGTCGTTTGGAGTTGAAACTAGATCTATGGAGTCCATCAGCAAAAGGTTTATTCAAAGAAATTTCTAAGGAACTCTGATACCACCCATGATCAGATGGCTTGTTCGTATTTCACGCAATGAATCACCATTGCCATACAGAGTGGCAATGCAGCCAGCCTTCTGGGCACACTTTGCTTTGCCAGCGATTTGTTACATTCTTTATATTATTTATAATTTAGTTTCTTTTTAAGTATTTAGATTAGTTATTCTCATATATACCTATTTTAATGTAACATATAAAAATTTTAATTCCCTTCAGATCATTATTGGTAACATGAGAAAATTTCTAGATAACTTCATTAGAGCTGACAATATAACATTCCAGTGGGTTTTAGACATACATACAATTCTTTGTCTTAGACTTTGTATTCACATCTTTTAAACTATTGGATGATGATGACAGAAACTATTTGTCATAATAATGCTAGAATACTATATTATTTGAAAATGACACTAAGTATAGAAATTTTGTATGACAGTAAAGCATGACCTTTACTTGAGTGATACAAGCAGTGACAGTCACATGTTACTATGGATTAAGGTACCAATTTAAATACAAGAATAACTGTATTTAATTGTAACTCATTGTTCATCAATATTCAGTTATTATTCTGGTTCAGTTAGTTTACAATTGATTATTGTTATGGATGGAGAGTGGAGAGATACAAAGTATGACATCTCAGTACTCAATATTTGATTTGGTCTTTAATTCAGGGAATAGCTCCAGTGATAAAAATTGTACCCCCTTATAAACTTAGAACCAGGTGGAAAAAACAAAAAAAATCGGTTTAATAGTTCGGAGAGAGAAATTATGTAATTTCCATCTAATATAATCCATAATCAAATGACAAGAATAGAAGATGTGGATCACTTTATGGAAGCCTTCATTCTGTATGGACTGATAGACACTTACCTAATATTTTATGTGTTTACTGGACTATTGACATTCTAAGTAATCTTGCATGCCAATACTTAGTAATAAGATTAATAATCATTTCTTTTTTTCAGCACACCAAATACGGAACAAAATAATGATAAGTTAACATTAGAAGAATTCTACAACACCCTACTGACTCATAGGAATATTATAGCATGCCATTCTGTATATGCTATAAATATGGAGAGATTAGCTGCCATGTTAAATCATCCTAGCAATTAATTCGTAATTATGTTTAATTCACTTAATTATTTAAAAGTTTAGTGTCTATTATATTATAATGCTTAAGTGTAAACTGACATTTGAAGTGATAATCCTTAACATTAAAAACAGTACTTCCCTGTGGCGTCTTGTATAAAAACCAATCATTAATTTAGCTGGACTCCCTTCTAAAGCATAAATACAAGTGTTGTAAGAGAATATTAAATATTCGTTCTAAGTGAACATGATTAATATGTAGAATAAAAAACTATTTACATCTAAAATTTGTTTATTTTTACAATTTCATCAATTTATACACTCTTTAAAAGCAATTTTCTTTCAAACATTTGGAGATATACAATATTTATTATCATTATACATTACTACACATATATTCAAATGAAGAATAATGTATATACTTTGTACTTCATTTGAAAGTGAATTATAATGTTATTTGTCACATTCGGAGAATGAAGCTTTTTGCAAAACTGGGAATTATGTATATTTTAAGGTGCATTAGAACTTAATAACTATGTATTTATTACAAACTTTATAGTGATTCTATAGCTATCTATTCTATATATTTTATGTAAAATTCACTGCAAGTCACTCTCCATATAAATTATATTAAAATGCTTTCAAATTAAGAGTTTTCAAGAAAATGTTTCGTTTCACATAGAAACCTGGTGCATGTCAATTTTCTACTAATGGTATAGTAAAATATTGGATAGTATTACCCTCGACGACTCTAGAGGACAAATGGAATGGAATGATATGTTCATTCCTAGTATTATTCAATTCTATGCTAGAATGTATTATTGCATAGCTAACCCGCTAGCTTGAGATGGTGATTTTACAACAATACGTGGCAATCCCTCTGGTCTGGGCGAACTGTGTGGCTGGGCAATGATGTCGCCGCTAAGGCGCTCCAACTCATGTTCCTCTACCAGTTCGGGTGTTTCGCGTGGGATCGTGACGCTGCCTAGAAACCGACGCTTCTTCCAAACTAGAAAGCCGAGAGCAGATAAAAATATCAATGAGCCAATCACACCACAAGCGATCCCTGTTGCAGATGCCAATGACATTGTGTAGAAGCCTGTAAATAGAAACATACAATATATTACGATATGAATATTAATTCAAAACTAAAGTTTGACGTGGCGTAACCGCGCTCGTCGATCACCGAAAACCGCATTGAAATTTGCTTAGTAGTTTTCCGTAAAACCCGAACAAACAGATAAGAAATCTTAAAAAGTGTGTTTAATTCACTTTAATGTTCTTCATCCTATTCAAGTTGTTGTTTTTTTAATAGATTCAATGTACAGACACGGCATGTTTGTAATTTTATAACATTATAAATGAAAAGAAAAATAAGTACGTACGTGGTACATACGCAAGTAAAAACTATTTATATTGGGATCAAAAAATGTATAAAATAAATAGAAGACATATCATGTGATGTAGATTTTTTTAGGAGTTTTTTAAGCGGAGTTCAGCAGATAGCCCACTTGATGGAAAACGGTTACCATCGCCTATGGACATTTGCAACACCAAAGTGCTACAAATGCGCTGCTGCTCTCTTAAGGGAGACTGGAACCTGGTCACTAATGCCGGAACACAACTCAAGGTTGTTATGGCGACATGCTTTAGACCAGGGGTGGTAGCCATCCAGTCGGGCAAATGCCCTTCCTTGGCTGTGGGTTGTTTTGTCGCCTCTTACGACAGGCCGCCCGGCCGCAGGAAATTGTATTCTTTTTCCGTTCCTGCACGGATAAAAAAAAATACATGATCTACAAATTAATGGTAATGTCCAAATGCAGAAATAACCGCAGGTACTTGTGTAGACGTCACCGACAACGCGCGCCGCTGCCGCGCCTCTATTCTGTATAGAGAACGTAGTTCATCCTCCAATGCTGCTGCCGCAACATTAACGCCGCCTCGATAGCGAATGTACGGCGGCGCAGTGGCATTTTTACATCAAAATTATAGCGTCGGTGTCAGTGCAGAACCTTGAAATTACATTTTTGGTGACATTATTTTGTTCATCAAAATTGTAATAATTATAATAATATATGATGTACATGTATGTAATACTTAATGACGAAAAAATGTAGTTACAAGGTCTTGCAATGAAGCCCACTGATATGTCTAGTCAAAGGAGGGTATAACAAAAAATATATGTGCATTAAAGTTATTATAAATTAACATTTCGCCAACCTTCAACTTCAAGACCGATGACATCAATATGCTCTTTGCCATCGTCAAGTCCGGCACCACACGTCCATAATCCCACGTCCTTGTATTCGAGTTTCCGTATAGTGACAGCGCAGTCTCCGCGGTCGAGGCTCATGTTTTTAGGGTAGTAATATCGTTTATGGATGGCGCTGAAAATAAGTTGAGAAACATATTCGTTTATAGCAGTAGGGACATCTAACAACACACAGCTAACTCCTTTTCAAATGCACGCGCAAATGTTATATTTCATGAAAATCAATTTGTTATTATAGACATAAGTTACCCTTTTACATTTTTGCTACAATTTACATCGTCTAGAAGGCAGTTGCGAGCATGCAAATGGCTGTATATCATATATAGGTACATGACTATTTAACATTCGAACTCAGTTCAATCGTATTTTAACCCCAGTTAAAAATCATATGGCTGTACTAGTAATCTTATACTAATATATAAAGCTGAAGAGTTTGTTTGTTTCTTTGTTTGATTAAACGCGCTAATCTCAGGAACTTCTGGTCTGATTTGAAAAATTCTTTCAATGTTAGATAGCTCATTTATCGAGGAAGGCTATACGCTATATATTCTTACTCTAAGACCAATAGCAGCGGAGCACCAATGAAAAATGTTGTTGGTTTTGAAAACAAATTCTACATGGACGTCGTCGCGGGCACAAGTCGTTCATAAACCCAACACTACTCTACTGATTTTTACATGAATAAATCAGTATAATGAATAATAATATAATTAATTATAATATAATTAATTATAATATAATCAGTATAATGAGTAATATAAATGTAATAGTGCGCATGCGTCTAATAAATTTCCTGTCCATTTTAATTGGTTTCAAATAGCTTCTTTCTATTTAAAGTAGAAGCTACAAAATCAAAGCAATTTTTTAGATTTAAAATCTGCGCTACTTTTTATCCTGGGAATCCCGCAAGATTTTTTCTGGGAATTATTTGAAATGGCCAAGTTGAACAATAATCGAATTCTAATACGATTTTTCGCGGACAGATAACAAATTTTATGTAACAAAATGTGGGATTTTTTATCCCGGGAATCCCGCGAGCATTTTACCGGGAGCGGTTTATAGTAGTTGTTCGGGTTCATAACATGTATAATATATAGGTAATTCACTTAAACTATAGTCAAGTCCTTTTTCAAGTGATTAGTTTATATTCCAGGAACTTCCTCCCTGCGAGATTTCTCCCGTAAGTGTTATAGAGTCAGTAGTATACATAACATTTTGCTGATTCAGATACGATTGATACTAAAGAATATAATTCGAGACTTTCATATTCCCCAGATTTCTTAACGTCTAATCCACGTGTTTTTGAGGACTTGCTTAATATGACAGATTCTATATTTATTAAACATTTTTAGTAAATCAGAACTAGGTACGTATGCATTTAGTAACATCCCGAGTTTTTAAGGGAATCTTCGGAATTCATGTATTTTCATACTAATAAATCCGTTGCTCTGCTGAAAATATCATTTTGAATTAAATAATGACAAAATAACTGTAATCTACGTCACGTGACAAGCAACCAGTCCAGGTCAAGTCTAGCTGTTGCATATATATAATTTTATAATACCGTAAATTGATGAAGATATTGTCAATATAAAACACAAATCACAACAGAAATCTGTTGGAATTTAGCAAATACTGACTTACTCCCAAGTTAGGATAGGAATGAAAAGCATGAACTATCAATCCCTTCCGCCCTAATAATGGCCATGAACGATAAGGTGGGGATACTTATCGTTCAGACACTGGTACAGAGATGACGCTGCGCTGTGCTTTCACGCGCAACTTAATAATGATGGTGGACTTACATTCAACTCTATGAGACTCTATGTGCCATCTCCGTCAAGACCATTGGATATGTCTTTGGCTCCCAAGGTCCTGACATGGCGTCGAGATGGATTAACGAGGTGGTTTAGTTGGTAGGTCCGAGTATGGCATGGGGAGTCCAACCCCTATACAGGGGACAGTACCCTACTATTGTCCCCGAGCTGTACATGATGTTTTTTTTTAATTAACTAATCTACGGACTCTAGTTCCGTACCCTTTTTACAACTTAATTATTGTTAGTTTTTTTGAATTTATACACGCTTATTGTTTAAGTATAGAAATGTTATTATGTATGACATTAATTTTATGACATTTGTGTTGTGTTGTGTACCTTAAGAATAAATGATATATATATTTTTCTAATTTTAATACTTAACTTATACTATTGTAGAGTGTATCTGTTACATGCTGGTGTTGTGAGAAAGTGCATGTGCAGGGTGTGCCTTATGTCTGTCTATACCTGTATATTATCTTAACTAGTGCCATGTATGCTGTTTTTTCTTTCTGTGCCTAGGTTATTACTTTTTAGGCTCTTTGTGTGTCTTGGTTTGTTTGTGAATTGTGCGCAGTGGTATTGCGCGTTGGTGTGAGTAAGTGTATAAGTTTTGTTGTTTTTGATTGTGTGTTTGTGACTTTGTGTGGTGTTATAATTTATTATTTAATTGTCATGACATGAACCATTTTAAGTGGTGTTAGTGATGATGGATGGTTTAGGAGGGGGGTTATTGATCCTCCATTAGACGGTGGACCACCGTCTTGTCTCCCATGCGTATCGCCATTTTTATATTATAATCCCTGATCTCATCGGCTGTGACTTACTCCGCTTTGAGGACGAAGGTGGCGGTAGCGTCCTCTTCGCACACGGCTGTGTAGTAAATACATTTACCAGTGTGCCGCGAAATTGCCAAGACCGCATGAGGGATGCTGTTGTACAGGTCCATCTTGTTTGAATTGGACCTCACGATCACCACTGTCTCGAAGGTAAGACCCTGAGCCTCGTGTATCGTTTGAACGCATGACCCTTCGCCTTTGCCACAGCCTAGTTTTATTAGGCTCTCTTTCTCTGACTGCGTGTGAGTCAGATAAAGAGTATTGGAAAGTTCTGTGGGTATGCGCCCTGGCGAATACAGTTTGAGTTCCAGGGAACGAGCTTGATTTTTGGACGAGTATATGCCTGAGTATACATCACTCATGGCATATGCTACGTCTAGTGGATTTCGGTGTGTACGGAGCAGTTCTCGGGTGATTTTCGCCGAGGGTGTAGGGCGGTGATATAGCATGGGGAACAAGTCGTTCCTGTCTATGAAGGGCATTTGGTTTATATCGCCCATGAGAGTGAGGTAGTCCGCTCCTGCTAGGCGCGATGCCATGACTATAGAGCCAAAGTGGCTCATGAGTGCTTCATCGACTATGAGGCGTTTGGGTCTAAAGTTGGAAGTTAGACCGTTGACTATGAACGACGCCATAGTCCGCACTCTAGCCTTCGCATCGTCGCCTAGGATGGGCTGGATCTTTTCCCGGATTTCTTCTGCGGATTTTTTTGTGGCTGTGATGACCATGTCTTCATCTTTCTTGAAGGCACGGAGCATCGCTGTTGTTTTTCCGCAGCCGGGGACGCCGTCGATCCATGTGATCTCCGGGACGGTCCACTTGTCGAAGGGTTCGCCGCTGGCAGAGATCTCGGTCAAGGTTTTGGCCTTTTCCAAGATCCTGTCATCCAGCATAATCCTTGTGTACTTCATCACCACGACCACATGATCATCAGGGGGAGGGTTTCTCACTCCCTCTCTCCGTCTTGTCTTCATCCAAGGTCACTAAGCCGCCTGTCGCATTGTAGGCTGCCATGTACTCTCCCTCCATGTCTCCCGCAAGTACAGTGGACGTGGCGTTGTCGTACACGGCTGCCTCCGCGGCCACGAGTCTGTTCTTTAGCAGTCTGTCGATTCCCAGTTTATAGGTATCCAGGATGTTTTGGCCTATCTTCATGTTGAGAGTAATGTTTGCTCTACAGACTGCTAGAAACTCGAGGAAGGCATTGGCCCAGTGGTCTCTTGGTTTCTTAGGACAGAGGAGGTTGGGAGGTTCGACCACCCCCATGTAGGCTTTTAGCCTTAACTCAGGTGGCTCCCTGATGGACGTTGTTATTCGGGTTTGAGTGTTTTGGAGGATTTTGGATAAGAGGGGGGTCTCCTCCTGTTATTTTGCGCATCAGCGGGGCTTTGCTCGCTGATGTTGATGGATAAGATAGTGCTGACCTTGTGGCCAGCTCTGTAAATGCCAAGGACGTTATGTTGGAGATGGGATTGAGGGCCTTTAGTTTAGCCTGTTGTCACCCTTCCTCTAGGTCCCTTTGGAGTCGTTCAGACCCGCTCAGGCCGTCCTCAATAGGTAGTGGCCGGCCTCTATGGTCGATGGGGTTTGCTACGTTGGAGCCAGGCTGGTAGGGTACAAGGTAACTGAGGTTTTCACCTCTGCCCTCGTATACCACCATTTCGTGATACTCGGTAGCCAAAACGGCGCCCCAGTAATCACTTACCCTGCCCCTTTCGTAGCCTACTGCCATGGAGTCTAAACTTATTCTCCTGGGAGTGTACCCGTGCTGGTTTCGCTCAAAGCGACGAGCACCTTACTGGCTTTTTGAAATTGGCTGATGTTGTCGCCTCTGTCGAATAGTAAGATCTGCTTGTCGCGTTCTCTCACTATTCGACATTCTATGCCAGCTACCTTTGCGATCGCCAGTGAATCGGAATCACGGCGTCGCATGATGTTTCTAGAGGTGCTCCTTTTTAAGAGTTTGGCCAGACCGGGTTGATGTTTTTGTGACCTCTGGCTTCACAGAAAGCCACCCCAAGCTTTTCCTTGTTTGAGTCCATAAAGAAGACTACCCCTCTCAGCTTTATTCCCGGTGTCCCTAGCTGACCGTGATAGAGCAGGCTTATACTGCGTATCATGGTGGGGGTTTTGTATTTTGGATTAGCTGTTGTGGCTGTGAGGGGTCAGGTTGTGTTGTTGTTTCTTGTATAATATTTGTGTTAGTTTTTTTTGTTTAGGGTGCTGTTTCGTGAGCTTTGTACATGACGGATTACACCTCGTAAAAAAAAGGAATCAAAAGCTTACCTGAACATTATCAACTTGTTTGTTAGACAAAAACTCCTTATCTATATTTTATGTAAACTTCGATAATAAAGCTATATATAAAGATTTATCACTCACTATCATTATGCAAAATAAAATAATTACTTCATATCTGTAATATCTGGATTAATGCTAAAGGATACATCGTTAGGCGGTTCGAAGCGGCAGTATCTTATTGGAGTCAAGCCCCTCGTCGTAGTACAAGCCAATGTTACTGGTTTCCCATGTCTGCCTGTCACATTTTTCTGAACTGCAGCCACATGGTTAACGATCCGTACGTTTATTTCTTGCAATATTTCCAGTCCTATACTCGTTCCCCCGATGTGACATTTCCATAATCCGGAGTCAGCGTAAGTAGCGTTGATTTTGATGAAACAACGCCCTGTGTTTTGATCCAGCCCTGACAATCTGTAAATCATTGAAGTCATAATACCTAAAACCTTAAAAATTCTGGAACGCAAAAAACGTATTTTCCTTACATATTCTTCTTTGGTCTGTACATTTGTAGCCGTCAATTCTCCATATATTCAATATACTCTTTGCCGTCAATCTTAGAGTTTAACATTTTTTTCGTCACGTGATTTTCACCTCTCCTCATGACATGCCATGCCGAATGAAAACCTTTGTGGTCTATTACTTTAGTACCCAGCATATAATATAGTGTTTATTTGCTCTGTGGACCAAGTTCGGACCCGTATAACATGACCGATCGTATGACAAGTTTATATATCTAATAGATACTTTTGTAAACATACAAATCAACTGCCATTATATATACATACAAAAATACAACTCACCGTTTGCCACTTGGGTTTAGGAAACCGCAATAACCCATATATATATCTGCCTTGCATTCCACATTTATTGTCTCATTTTCTAGAGCTAATATCGTTTGCACGCCGTCTATTTCGAAGATTCTATAAGCTGAACAATGAAATCATATTCTGTACTTTATTCATAGATCAATGCACAATTATTTGTCGTATTTTAAAAGGTAGTAAGTACCACGTACCACTTATGGATTTCAAACAAAGACAAATAATTAAAAAGACAAATATTTTTAAAGATTTCATTGTGTGTTTGTCAAAGATTTTATATAACTGAGCGTTTATTACCTCAGTTTTGACCTAAACTACCCTCCATTGATAATATTATGTCAAAAGGTCGTTATTTAATCGCTTCTATAGATAACTCCGTTAAAATTAGGGTGTTAATAAAATATATGCTTACTTAACTCCTTTAAAACAAGTTGTTTTTATCATCGTAATAGAATATTTATGCGTCAGATTAAACAAACATTAGAATAATCAAAGAATAAGTAACTCTTCAAGACGAGTGGCATTAAATATTTTTCTCTTGCTTTTTAAGATTTATTTGTAACTTGTTTTTAGGTAAATAAAAAATTGAGTCATACAAAAACTTATTTATTTTTGTCTGGTTTGGTGTTAAAATGTCAGAACGCTTACTATTCCGAGTTATAAATTATAAGACATGAAAATTACTTAAAAGCTCTCCGAACAAACTTTGTTATAGACTCTTATTTTAGTTTACTTCTTTTATGAATGATATTGCTTTTAGCACAAAGCTAAGAAAATCAGCGCGTCTGTCACCCCGCCGCTACTAGAGGCGGCAGTAATAATAATATCAGTTGTAAAATTGTGCGATAGTCGCTCGTTAGAGAGTAGAGAGTACCAGTGTTCTGTGGATAGTCGCACACCTGAGCGCATGAAGCCGCCAGTCTCAACCTAGTACTACTACAGTTCTACTAGTACTCTCTAACGAGAGGTCTCAATTTGCATGTCGCAGACAAAACATCATCAACAAAGTGAGAATTATGCCTAGATGTGCAGTAATTAGGATTCTCTGCTCTGTGGCTTTAGGAGGCTGCGCCACGAAAGAAGTCCCACAGACGCGGTGCGGTAATCGCCGTTCTTAATTGTGGCAGAAGAAGTATTTTCTAAACCGTAAATCGATGTAGTACAGGGCGGAAAAATAGAGTAGAAAATAATAGGGGCGCCACTTTCTCATATTTGTCATAAACTCTAGCAACTCCAATAACTAGGTCAAGAGTAATTTTGATGCTTACTAGTAATTTTTATTATGACATCAAACATCGTTCAAGTATCATGCTTTAGTTATGACATGACGTACACAATTTATCAACAAAGCGTAATAGACTAAGAGCCCGTGATCGCCAGTCCTACCACATAGTATAAAGGCTAAAAAAAAAACTGTGCAAGTACCCTACAGCAGGTAAGAAGGTTTGGGTATTATTAATCTCGAACCGTGGTGGCTTTGACAAATAACAGTTAGCAAAGGTGAGCATAATTGCTGCCCAACATAATAATGCATAATAATTGCATAATGCGCAAATTTAAGTATGTTCTCAGGATACTATTAGAATATCATACCATCCGTTGGTAGATACTTTGTAGGGTGGCAACCCCCTACCAGACGCCTTTAAAGTTTAATAAATAATAATTCTACTTACGTCATAATATAAAATGTGAGTTTTATATATGTTACTTGGTTAACTAAGTAGTGAGTATAATTTATTGGTTAATCCAATCGTACAAAAATATTATTTTTATAAATTAAAAATATCTTTCAATTGATATCAATTTAATTATAATATAAAAAGAACTTAATAATTATACAAGTAGTTGGCTATGTCAATTTCTTCATCGCTACTGCAGTTTGTATAAGATGTTTACTTTAATGATAATGACTATAATTAATTTTGTATGCAAGAGTTTTAACACCTTGTGATAGTTAACAGAACAATTATTTGATTAAAAGAGGCTAAACCAGTGATGCCAGGTGCACTGTAATTACAGTAGATTTACTGTAATTTGACTGCTTTTGCTGTACACTGTATTCCAGCTATACAGTATACAGTGAACAGCGAAAAACGTAGTTCCTTTTAATATTAACCACCAAAAAAAAGTAGATTCACCATTCACTACGTGAAACTAACCGCACTGTGTTCTACTTCAAGTAAGCATTTCATCTTGGGCCGGGGACTTCCCACAGTACGGGGAACAGATTCTAGATGACTATTATTTGAGAAAATTGAGATGTTTATATTTAGCATAGTCTTTGTTTACCGTAAGCTACCCTTGTAATGTTGCCGATAATAGTAGGTAAGTTTATAAGTTAATTTAGAAATAGTGGCTACATTGTTAGGATTAATTGTAATGTAATTAGTATTACTTTTAAAATAGCAGAAGGTGACGGTGAAAAAATGATGAAGACTTTTACGGACAAAATATATAAAAATGAACCTTTAAGTGATAATGATACAGATATTGATTGACAAATTATATGTAAATGAATAGTAATTATTAAATACATTGATAATTCCAATAAAATTATGTTTTTTTTCACTGTAGAAACATTGTAATGAGTTTTATGATTTACTGTATTTTTCTACCGATCTACTGTAATTTTACATGCAAAACACTGTAATTTTGTCAATCCAACCTGGTAACACTGGGTTAAACTAACCATTGCTAACCGATCATATCGACTGTTCTTTGGTAAATACCACCAGATTATAATGAAAAGATTTTTACTTTAAATTAAACTAGGCGAAAGCTAAATATTAGTTAGAGACACTTGAGTCAATAGAGAAAAGAGCCAGGAAACTAATAGGCAATTAACGACTATTCGACGAAAGGCTTCAGAGCCTAAGCCATCGACGTAAAGTCGCTGGTTTGTCGGTATTCTACAGGATACAACACTTCAGGGAGTGTGCCTCGGAATTACATGAACTGGTTCCTCCCTCACCATTCTACCACCGGACAAGTAGACGTACGCACTTACGCCACCGACATATGGTGGAAATACCGACGAAGCGGACTAAACGCTATGCTTCCACATTCATCATACCCACTGCTGAAGAATGTAACTCTTTACCGTTGTCTGTTTTTCCCGAAAAATGATATCTAGGTGTCTTTAAGACTCGCGTGAACAGGTATCTTCTAGGTAAGCGTGCTCCACTTTAAACTGCATTTCCGCCTTAGATAAGGCGCAATCTCAGTCAACGCGAACCTATTCATTATAAAATTAAAAACTAGGTACCTTGGCAAACTTTAAAAATCATTGCTCACGTGAAGCTTGGTATTATTGCATGGGTATTTATATATTTTTAGCAGATTTTAGACTCGGATCAACGATAAAATTAAGATAATATGAATAAATTAGCTTTGTTTATGAGTAGTAATAGAATTCGCCACAAAGGCAGGTGCAGCTCCCACTAGCAGTACGACTACTCTCTGCTTTCTGAAGTATCATTGAATCAGTACCTCTCGTTATATATATATATATATAGCTATATACGCTACTATTAGCGTAGTTATATTGTAGGCTACAACTGACGCCATCCAAAGAAGTTCTTGTGAAAACTTGAAAGGCCACAATTGACCATATAGTTCACATTTCTCACATAAACACATAATTATTACTCAAAATCAGTCAATATCCTAAAACTATTGATCATTTTAGAGGTATTTTACACATTTTTAGAAAATAAAACTGCATAGACTTTGTGACAGATCACAGACTATGTGACAGATGCGGCGAAATATCCTAGTTAGTAATATTATTGTTGAGATTTATGGTATCCAGATTTATCGTAAGTGAATTCTTTGAATTTATATTTTTTAAGGATAATGCGCGTACGAAAACTAGTATTAAACATGTCACTTCTTTAGTCGCATCGTAGTGTTTGACCATATACCTGCCACGCTTGTCTATAGCAGATTGCTGTGTTTCGCACATCGATTATCTCATTTAACTTTTCAACATGGTGTTTCCATTCTCTATTAGCACCATTCTCTAATAGCTGTTGAAGGGTGCATCATATTTCGAATTTGAACTTATAGTAATGGAATGAGATTTAAGTGCCTTCAAAAGGTTTTACTTATTTTTCCAAAAATAAAAATGTATACAATAATATTCACTGACATTTTATTCCACATTCATTCACTGACACTGATTAACACTATTTACAATATAACAACAATTTTTAAACACTATTTCCTTCTATTTCTATTTTTTCTACCACTTCTTACTTCTGTCTTTTTATCCGAGGTCAACTCTTGTTGCAGTTTCTTTAACATTTGTGGTGTGATTAAACCCTGAAATAAAAATAAAAACATGCTTGAATATAGCTACTTTGATGTATCACTTTAAAAACACTTATTAAATATGTAAACAATTTTGACAGCTAATTATTTTATAAAGGACAATGTCCATTTTGGGTCCACCTTAAAGTCGGGTAAACCTTAAGCAAATATAATAATTTTTAAATTATAGATTGTTTGATAAAACAGCATAGAATTACATAAACATATTTGTTTTCTAGTATCAACATAGAGGTTCGTATCTTGATTTTTAGGTTTTTATTAATACATCTTTACTCTTTAGTTCAATATTCAATAACCCCATTAACGCACCACTGGCTAAATAAGACGACGAGTTGTACTCTTGCAGTATACTGATTTCTTTAGTTCCCAATTTAACTTGACTATATTATATTTTCTTGTTTTCGCGACTTGTACACATAATAAAACTATATTACTATATAGTTTATTTTTATTTTCATTTATTGTATAGTTTAATTTATTTATTTTTAATTAGGTGTTTCATTTAAATTAGTGTAGAAACCAAAAAAACATTGAAAACTTAAGACTATAATTGTGTACAGAAACCTTATCGTTTACTTAATGTGCACACAAGTATTTTAATCAATATTAAATATTATATATATAATAATAATTCCATACCCATATTCTGGGTATGGAATAGAGAGCACGAAAGTAGAGTAAACGCGGTCGAGATGCGAGCACTGCGCAAAATCTGCGGAGTGACGCTCGCGGACCGCGTTCGTAATATCGACGTAAGAAAGAGAGTGTCGGGGTGAAGGTAAGGAAAGGAATGCTCCGGTGGTTCGGGCATGTGGAAAGAATGTATGATGAAAGAATGACTAAACAGATATACAATGCAAAAGTGGATGGATGCAGAAGTCGCGGAAGGCCACGACACACCTTCCATGATCAAATTGATCGTGTACTAGCAGAAGGTGATGTCAGGAGCCTTAAGAACAGGCGAGCGTGCATGACAAGAACTATGAATGTCAAAGAAGCAAGTGAGGTGAGTAAGAATAAGCCTAAATGGCGCTCTGTTGTTCGTGCCTACCCCGCAAGGGACCTGGCGTGAAGTTATGTATGTATGTATGTAAAAATATTATATTTACACGTTTATGAGATTGGGCATTTTTACTGATACAGACAGATGCCCAATCTCATCGGCAACTCTAAGAGCGATATCATCTATTTGTATTTACATAGCATCGCGTTCATGATTAACCATATTCTTTAACTGTGCGAAATTGTACATCAATGAATTATACTATTTCCATTTCTTTATTTTCTCGATGACAGTTCTAATTTGATAATTGTAGTGTTTTCAAATCAAATCAAAATCATTTATTTGCGTAAAAACATGGTTAGTAAAAATATTGGTTGATAATATGTTATTTTGTTTCACATGTATTTGCCCTTTCAGGCATACAAATAGTGTTTAAAAGTTGAAATCAACTAATTAGTAATAGTAGATTGTAAACTACTCAATCCACAGACATTAATTATACTTTTTTCTAAAATTATACAGTAATTGTACATAATATGTCAAGTGCAGAGTTATTCCATATAAAATAAAATGTCAAAATGAAATATTAAAATAATAAAAATTGTCAAAGTATATATTATGTGAAATTTAATTTAAAATTGGTCATTAAGAAAATAATTTACATCGTAATAGCACTTTTCGGATAATATATTTTGTAGCCTCTTTTTAAACAAATCTATGTTATTATCCCTAATAGATTTGGGTACTTTATTAAATATTATTGGCGTCATGCAGAATATACTTTTTCCTATTAAAGCGGTTCTACGGGCAGGCATACAAAGCTTGTTATTGTCGCGTCTATTACAACTTGCCATGTCGGAAAACTTAGTAAACAAATGCGGATTCGCTTTTACAAACAGTGCTACTTCCAGAATATACACACAGGGTAAAGGTCAATATTTTATGTTTTTTAAAATATGGCAAACAGCTATCTGTAGTTTTTAAGTTAAACATGGCCCTGATACATCTCTTTTGCGCCTTAAAAGCCATGTCTTTATTTGTGGAGTTACCCCAGAAAATTATGCCGTAGCGGAGAATTGAAGACACTAACCCGTGGTAAGCAGTAAGAATAACTGTTGTGAGTAAATAAGTAATGATATCGATCGCATATATTTATTACGTTTTGAACAAAGACCAATACAACAAAAACATTCAAATATGTTTATATAGAAGTACAGGAACTTATAATAAATGTCGGGGACAGCTCATCGAGTGACAATGATGATTCATCAGATTTTGATTAAAATAAATAAATAAAGAATCATAATATAATTACATCTTGTAATGAAATTTAATATTAGTTAATAAATTTGTACAAAATTATCCGGCAATAGTTTAGTTTCTTACACTTTGTAAAAAAATATCGGGTCTGTTATCGTGTTACGTTTATCGATAGCTCCATCGCTATCAGTTTCTCCGACTCTGCTATGACCTTGTACGTGCGTAAGCGTCATATTTTGATTAAATAATGTATACATAACGTAAAATGGACGCTCGTTCAAGTTTCCACAGGAGCTGTCATTGAGAAAATAAAGAAATGGAAATAGTATAGGGGAAGAAACGTGACACAACAATACTTACCCGAGCCACAAGCATTTCTGACAATTTCCCTTTTGAATCTTCACCTTTGGCAAGCGCAGCCGTCGCTTTCGCAGATCTCTTCGAACTGAAGGGTTCTGGAGTGTAAGAATCGTCACGCAGTACTTGCTCTGAATTCCTTAGTAACCTGTAAAAAATAAATGAAGTTTTATTTTAATGCCTTTATTATATTGCTATTAGTTCCCTTTTACTTTATAATCTTGAGGAATATACGTCTCAATGTTGGCATTGTAATCCCTCTGCTACATCTGGAATAATATTAGTGTTAGTGACTTTGTCAATAATGATAGATAGATAGATAGATAACACTTTATTGTACACCATTACACAAAAACTTACGAACTAGTATTATTATAGTAGGGTACAAAGGGCGGTCTTATCGCTAAAAAGCGATCTCTTCCAGACAACCCGTGGTAAGAATATTCCGATTAGAAGTGGCGATGGTGGTATACATAATTATTGTACGATTACTTAAATTTTATTAATAAATATATAACTATAATATATATACAAATATACACATAAGTTATATACATATATAATATAAGGCGATAATATGCAACTATTTAAACATAAGAAACATATAGCTATATGCAATATAGTATATACTAATTACATAAAATTACATATCATTATATTGCAGATACAATTTTCTGACCAAGTTCTTAAATATTATTAGGGATTTTGCTTGTCTGACAGCAAAAGGCAATGAATTCCAAAGTTGGACAGCCTTAACCGTGAAAGAATTATTGAAGAACGTTGTGTTATGAATAGGAGTAATAAGTCTATGTTGACTGGAAGGGCGTAGATTGTGAGAGCAAGAAATAAATTCGAAGCGTTCTTTAAGGTACTGTGGAGTAGTAGGGATGAATAAAATACTGTAAAGTAATGAAAGGATATGAGTATTTCGGCGAATACGGATTGGCAACTTGTAATACATTAGTACACTATGGTACTAGTGTGTAACAATGGTGATTACCGCTGAAGCGCCATTGAGACTCGAGCCGTAGGCGAGTGTCTTAAGAGACCCGAGGACGGTAATCATCAATACACTTGTGAATATAATAACAACAAAAACTCATTTTATTTAGTAGATAAAATAGATATTTTTCCTTGGAGTTTACAGATAGTAAACTTTCCATAACGTTAAGGGCTTCACATCTTATATCGGGCGGTGTACAACATAAATCATTTTCTTTGTAACTAGTACTTGTAGACATTTTAATTATTAAATAACTATAATTTCAACAGTGAAAACGAGTTGTGAAAAATGTTTCGCTATGGCGGGAAAAATAATCAGTTTTCCTATGCGCGCGCATTGCGATCGGCCACAGACTAAAGGGATGAGGTTTTTTTATTTTCCGTGCATAGGGTTTGCGCCTATTCTGCCACGAACAAAATGGGGAATTTAAAGTTCTCTTTTATTACAGAGAAAAAAAGTTATATATGAGTGAAAGTTTTATTTATTAAACACGTACGAGTTACAATTATCTATTTAAATAAGAAGTTGCATGAAATGAGGAAGCAATAGGAACATTAATTTATTTGTTCTATAGAACACGATCTTTTTTTTTAATAAAAACTTTTTTAAGAACAAAACAACTCAACCAATAAAATTTAAAAAAAATCTATAACTCACTAGTGAGTAATAATTTGTTTTAGTCACAGTTTGATTATGGGTGTCATTCTGTGCCTAATTGCGGTGACCATAGAGCCACTTTATGAGCAAGTGTGTTGAAAAATACATAATGTTATACATTGACAGATAAAGTATACACAAATGTAGCTATTTGTTAACGGTGTTATTTTTAAACGCTATAGACAAGACGAATTTGGCTAGAGTCACATAACACTAACTTTATCCCAGATGTTGCAGAGACATTGTGGATGGCGAAGTAGCAAAGGACGAAAGTGCATTCCAAGCTCTTAAACGGACGCTCCGAACGTAACCAGGTTTTAAAGATGACAATTTTATTTTATTTTATCCTCTTGGAAAATACTAGCTGTCCCGGCAGACGTCGTCCTGCTCGGAAAAGCTTCAAACGATATTCCGACAGCAGCGCCACCTACCAGGTCCAATTGTGAACCAACTCAGAAACTTTCTCTGGCTCATGCAGAGCAACTTTGCTAAAGATCATCACAAGATCAAATGTATAGTTTACGATTCTATAAAGGACATACAGACAAACATTCATTTTTACATAGAAGAAGACAAGAAGATATTTTTCACAATATAGTGAACATCAAAACCATGTTATTTATTTTTATTAAACACGCCAGCGACAGAGTTACATAGATTTATTTATGGTCCTTCGAGCCGGACAGTGCTTTATTTATTACCATCTAGACATGAACATAATAGATTACATAGTGAAATCATAGAGTTCATAATAACAATTATATAAAAGAGATATATTACCTAGTAATTTGGAATATGCCTTGTTGAATGATGGCATCCAACTCTGCTTCCATATCACGCACTAATTTCACATCGGGAAACATGTCTGGAAATCTGTAACTATAAAGTTAAAAAACATATTAATAATTCCTTTTCACATCAAATTAATTCTGTCACAATTGCCACATCAGCAACTTTCTATCATGTTAATATCTAACTAGATGTAACCGTGACGTCATTCATGTGGTATTTGGGAATTTGTATTCATAACTTCTGAAATTTTAGATAAGATTCCAGAATAAAACTAAGATTTAACGGTTTCGAGCGCAACAATTTATTTGACTTTTATTCGTCATTAAGAAAATATTTTAAAATTCCAGATGTTAACATTTTCATTTAACTCTGTTCAAATGTTTCATTGTCTGTTCGAAACAAGCTTACATACAGACAGTTAGGCAAAAATATTATAATTTTTAAAAAATCACATACACACTTAAATTTTATAGATTAAACTGTCAATATTGAGTATTGTCAAAAAAGCAAGTCAGGTGTGTAAGAATAAGCCTGAATGGCGCTCTGCTATTCTTGCCTACCCCGCAAGGAACCTGGCGTGAAGTTATGTATGGGTGTATGTAATATTGAGTATTAGACTAAATTTAAGATTTGGATTTACGGCACTAGCCTGTTAATATTAAACTAGCAGTCACTGCCTACTTCAAATAACTTTTATGGATTATTACTTATCACTAAATAGCGCAATTTAATGATGCAGAAGCAATTATTGTCTTTGTTAGCTTTTTTCGTTTTATATATTAGTATAATTTTTATATTTATTTGCTATATATCATGTATGTAAATAGTATTTATAAGATACTGATTCGATAAAGTGAGTATAATGCAACATACCTCTGTTCTTATGAAACTTCTTTCAAAAGGTTGTAGGAGAAATCGCTAATAGCGTTAATACCTGGATCTTTTAAAATACAATAAAGAGTATTCATTCATTGTGAATGAATGAAGCATGTCTTACCTTAACCACAAATAAAGTTCGAGGACATCAAAAACAGACTCCAAGTGCACTAAGTCCATGATCGTTTTGGGGGCAGGCAGCGGCCAGTCAACTGTGTTACACAACCAATTCTTCGTGATTGGTTCATTACGACTGTATTGGCGGACCATCTGGAAATTTTATTTCTATAAATAGGAGTCATTTGTATATACATTGTGTATAATTATCGTTTATCATTATTTATTAACAGCACTACCATCATTATTCGTAATCAATCAAGGCCTGCATGGAAGAGATCGCTTTTTTATCGATAAGGCCGTCCATTTTATTATTTCTTGCATTTGCTACTTCTATTTATCTATGCTTTAGTGTTCAATAAAAAGTTGTCCACCTATCTATCTGTTATGCAAATTGGGTCACAATACCAATTTTGAGATAGTTAAGATTTTCAAAAAAGCTATGACAATGCACTTGAAAATAATGTTTAATATATTTAAACTAAACTGCTGAAATTTTTATTATAATCAATATTTAAAGGTTTGAATATTAGTGCAAAACAATATTTTTTCAAAATCTTAGCTTGCTGTCGCTAAAACGTTTTTATCTAAGAGTTGTAGGTGTGCAATACAGAACATTCTGTCATAATGTTTGTTTACTCTATGAAAGTTGTAGAGCTTTCCCTGGGAAATGTAATTTATATCCTACGAATATAATTGATTAATTACCTTTAGAATGTAGCACAAACAAATGGGAATTTATTATTGATCGGTGCACAACAGAAGACATATCTAGCGCGAAGCGGCAAAGGAACGTGCTGAATCATCTCGGCGAGGAACTTGAACGCCTCAGTGTTACACATAAAGTAAAGTGAATCATCCACTGTACACAGGTGGACAAATATATCCTGAAAAAAATCACATGGGAGTCGTCTATAAAGTAATTCGCAACACAGGGGAAGGGGTTATCATTTAATATAATAAAATATGACAAAGGGTGATAGGAATGGGGTTTAAAGAAAATGATGTCCGTACTTCGCAGCGGCGCGAAAGCAAAATAACAAGAAAAACATAGGACTTCTAGTTCCAGTGACGTGACGTTCCACGAAGTGTGACACAGCGGGACGAGCGGAGATTTTGGTCCAAAAATGGAAATTAAATTAACGTGACGTACTGTATTAAGGATGCCTTAGCAATAACAAATATTACACACAATAAATCTTCGTAACTGTAAAGTACGTGTGCTGTATAATCAACAATAGCGGTTTCCCAGAAAGCTACAATTACGACATCCAGGCTCTTCAAGAAGGGCTTAGTTTTACAAAAATTTTCGGTATTAATTTTGCAGGCAATAGCAAGAATTCCACAGAGGCGTACGTTTTTCATAATCATGCATTATTATTTAATTGTACATAAATAGTTATGAAAAAAATAATAAAACCAAATTATTTGTCTTTCTTTTCTAAAGGTAAAATGTTTTTTATTCTTTTTGCCATGTGAAATGAATAAAAATTGAAGAAGTAAAATACATGTCAATAGTAAATAAATCGGCTGACAAACATATTATATATCCCCAAATTAAGCAGGTGTTATGGGTAATACAACGGACTACTTTGGGGGCGATCCCAGGCACCCAGACCATAGTAAATAAAGGAGAAAATTCGTTTCCGAAATTTGCCATGACAGGTATCGAGCCCGAAACCTCTGCGTAGCAGTGAAGTATGTCAACAAATGCTTATCACATTCAACCACAGCCGTTCGACCGAGGTAATACTTCAAGGTGATTTAGTGATTTTTTCTAACTTAATAACTATAGAAAATCATGAAAAAATTACGTTACGTCTCACATCATGAATATTTATGATAATTATTGTGGTAAATTATTGATTGATAATTACCAACGAAAACATCAGGGGGCTTGACCTGATATTTACAGTCTCAACTAGGTTGATAGCAGACAGCTCATCGACTCCCATACGGATACGCATGATGCGATACCGATTCCAGGGCTGACTGATACATAGACTCCGGATAAGGCAGACAGGCTTCAGCGGACTCCCCGAACGGAGAGCGGCAGTGGGGGTGGGGAACTAGATTAACGGCAGGGGTGGAAACAGGTATGCCACCCCTTTATTATATAAAAAAAAAACATAAAACTAACTGAAGCTATTTTCAGTTAGTTTTGTTTCTCTTATGCTGGGGCTTTATCTGCGTTAGTGTTAAAGATTATTCTATGGCAAATGTGTCGCATTTAAAGCTTTAAAAGAAACGCCGTTAACACAGCAATATGCAAATTATATTACATGCATATTTTTATATACATATACATTTCTATTCATATTTAACGTTATTAATGTCACATCTCAAATAACGCCTTAAACCCCTCCATATCTGCGTGAAAAGGCTAATCTTTAACATATCTTAGATTAAGTAATTTTAATTGTTTTGTCATTTATGAAGCTTATCAATGACATTTCTTCAGTAACATGTAATTTAAGAATAAAACTATCTTAAAAAAACCTAGTTTTATAAAATCTTAAAATGACATCAAACACACAAATATATAATTAGATTTCTCACCATTAAGCTGCTCAGAGTTGCATGAGGAAGATGATAAGCATATAGCTCCATTTGCTCAGCAGTTGGATGCAACCCTGCCTGGGTCACTGGTTCGGGGGGTTTGGACAATAAAGTTTTAAGGTAGCTAAGTCTTCTGATTGTATGTTGTCACATAACCTGTTCCCAAGCACTGCCATAGCGGCCAGCTCGACCTAAGTAGAATTATTTAATTTTCAGTATCTCATCTGCCAAGATCTCTCATACTTTTTTATGAATGCAAAATTAGAATCCCATGCAAACAAAGGATTTTATAGCAGGGTATTTGACAGACAAATCAACAGAAATACTTTAAATTATTATATATTATTTAAATCATCATACAAAATGTCAGAACTTCTTTTATTTTGTATGGGTGTATATGGTGCATGGTGCATATAATTCTAACAAGTGAAATACAACAGGCTTGTGTAAATTATTTTAAAATTTATTGTATGTCTCCAATACCCAATTTAATCACTCGTTAGGAGTGATTAAATTGGGTATTAGAGTAGAAATTTTAAGTAAGTATCCTAAATAGAGGAAATAATTCTTAAGTTACTAATTTTTATTAAATATCACCATCATCATCATGATTTTAATTAGAACATCTACCACTTGGTTAACTGCCAGTAAATGCCAATCCAGTGCCAATTTCAATATTTATGTAAACACCAAAACTCTGTTACCGCGTAAATTAAAAAAAAAACTTAATTTCAAAGTATCCGTAATTCACACTGATATTGTGTATTCGACTCTTCCCGCGCTTATTATTCTTTATCAGGTTTATCTTCGTTGTACATCACAAACGTAAGACATCCAAACAAAGCAAGAAGTCGATGGGTCGGTCCAAAGAAGATCGCCGAAACGCCAAGTTACAACACAAATCACATTAAAAAAACAACACTTTTACAGTCCAAACCCCTATTCGACAAGTCTGCTTTTCCAAATTTATTGTTAGCCAAAACACTCACCAGCGATCTGTAAAGCTTGCGATATGCTAATGACATCCATTTCTTTATCTCCATCTTCGTTGATCACAGGTTTTATGAGTGAATAAAAAATAATCCTTCTTATACTCCTGGAATAAGAAAATGTGAATTGTGAATAATAGTCACAAACAAGACTCGGATACTTAAGTGTGAGCTGCCAACTAGTCTGGTGTTCACAGACATTTAACCGGTGGTTAAAATAAAATTATCGATCAAAATGTATGCATAAACAGGATTATTTTATTTTAACCGTCGGTTAAATGTTGGTGCACACCAGCCTTGAAGTGGCAAAATTCAAGGACGTGAACACTATCTCTGCTCTTTCCAGTCTATGATCTACACTAGAGACTTGATTATCCAAATAATGTTATAGAGATTTGCGGTTATCCGAATCGACAGTCATTTCATGATTAAGATTGCAAAAAATGTTAGTAATCTAAGTAAATATGTAGCTATATTCATATGTATGTATAGGTAGATTAGTTTAGAGAATTTTTTCTTGCGTTTTGTTAATTTTTGTGAGGACTAATTGGTTCTAGTTTGGTAATTAATTAATTGATTTTATTTAATATTCATTCTTGTTATTTATTGTTCAGTGTTATTATGTTGCTAATTGTTGTTATTTGAATTTAATTTTGTTAATTAATTATGGTTTCGATGTTGAAACGTGGTCGAGGTAAGTAAGTTTCTTTGCACTTCCTAAACTAAAGAAGTTATGTATAATTTGTACAAATATTTCGAAAATGAGGGCAATAGCAATTTGCTAAATGAACCGGAATGTCATTAACTTCGATTGTAAAGGCGTTATTACTGTGTTTGTTTTGTACAGTGTTCCATTATTACTTATCTCTTTCACTCATCTAGTACAATGTAAGAATGATAACAGAATTGACTTTATAGTTTCAAGAAATTAAATTTAAAAGAAATCTCAAATTATACACCAAAATTTATACTTACAAATTGATACCCAGCCCTATAGCATCTGTGGCTACCATAACTTTACATGAGCTTTCTGGATCGTTGAACTTATTAGCTTGTGCCAATTTCGTGCCAGGGGGTAAACTACCATAAATCACAGCTACCTCATGACCCCTACAATTATTAAGATATCAATATCATATGAACATCTGAATATAATTGCTCATTTAAAGGCATGCCGTAACATACAAATCAAATTATTTCAAATAGTTCCTGTTTGTATGAAGTTGAAATTTACCAACAAAACAGGCTATTACTGAAACAAATATTAACAGAACAACTACACTACAGATATCACTTATAATTGATTTTCTAAGACATTTTAAAATATGTTATACAAAGCTGATAATTGCACAGGTGAAGCCCAAAGGTAACCCAAGTAAGACAGTAAACAATATATTAAAAATATAGTATTTAAATTACTAAAAAATAATATCCACAATATATATACCGAACAGGAATATTTATAATGGTGAAAATCTGCAGTGTGCATGAGGTCTATAATCTCGTACAAACAATTAACTTAATTCTTGGATGATTTGCATACCTGTCAATTTAGTCATTCTTTGATGTATGTTAGTTCTCAGGTTAATCAATTAAAATATATCAGCTTTCAAATAAAATCCCGAGCATTGAAAGTTGTCATACATAACAATGTAATAGAGAGATTATTGACTAATTTGATTGTTTCAGCTCTCTTCACTCTTCGGTATGAAGTATGAACCAATCTTTATGAAATTCAGTAATACTAGAGATGAGAATGGAATTTTCCATATTAATTCAATTTACAAAGAAAGCCTAACTCAATTTAAAGGATAAGTTTAAAGGGAGCTGTTTATATTGATTGGATACCTGCCTCAATTGGGACTGACCTCTGTTCAATGGCTCGACTTACACTGTAAATATCATTCTTATTGAAACAAACTATACAGTCTCCAGGTTTCACATGGTCCAATGACCCCAAAGCTGAATCTTCAACTTTTAAGTCTGTTAACCGTTTGTATGTGCGTATCTGTAAATTGAATATACATTATAAAACAACGTTTTAACGGTTTTAAGCGCGGTAATTTATTTGGTTTTTGCTACCGCGCTTAAAACCGTCAAAACGTAGTTTCATTATGTATACAAGTCGCGAAAACTTAACAAAATATTATAAATATACATTGTTGTGTATGTTGTACAGTGTTTTATAAATTGATTTTTTATTTTCAGTTTGATATTTAAACCACTTTGAACAACTACACTAAGCTCTAGTGTAGTCAAAAATATAAATTAAATAAATATTGACGGTTTCATCCACTTGGAAAGTGTGTTTGGTTAAGACATTCCCATCTCGAAGGATGCCAGTTCAAATCCTCCCGAGATAGCATGCACCAGTGTGATGAGGATACTGCCTGTTCCCCTAAAAATGGGAAGGCTCAAACCCGACAGTGGAATTATTATGTGCTGTCACTACTATAATTTAACCACTCTATGTCGTGTCACTTCACCAACCATAGGTAAGATGAACCTACTTGTTCCAGTCATTGCTCATGATATTTACTTATAACTATACCAATGAAAATATTACAATATGAGTAATAACTTACTTCCATTTCCTCCCCTGTTGTATTACACATTTCCTCTATGAGATTTATTGCACCAGCTTCACCACACAAATGTATTTCCTCAGCCTGTAAACCTAGAATTTGTATATTTTTATATACATGTATACATTATTTTTTTATGTCACGCCACTAAGCAGACCAATAATGTATGCAATAAGAATAAAGGCGATTTTAGTCTGTCATAATTGTTTACAATGTAGGTGTTTATATTCAGAAGTTGTGTGTAAAAATCAAAACAATGCAGATAATAAGGTTAAGCTGAGTATCAGCTGCGATAGAAATATAAAAATTTGAATTTAAAGATAATTTTTATTTCGACTAGTTTGCAGTTTTGATCTCTTGCAAACGGTTTGCATTTGTTATATCCAGAGTTATCGTAAGTGCAATGAATAAAGTTTGATCTTCCAAACGGTATTTAATTGAATACTAGCAAGATGTAACTAAAACTAAAGATTGACATAGTAAAGTAAATAAAACATTTGCAGCTTTGAGTTATTATGCGAGGTATTACCAGGTGTCGCTGGCAGGAGTGGAGGGGTTAGTTATATTTGTGCACTTGCAGCAGTCCAGATATGTACTTTATACTATAGTAAACTTTTTATAAAATTTACCTAGCATAGCTCTTGTCCACGCCCATCCTCTGCCTCTGTCACCAATCATTTGAATTTCGTCTATAATTGCAACTTCATCTGAAAAAGATTTTATGTTCAATAATCATTATAAAACAACAATCACTTTTACTCCAGCATATGTAAGCTATCATTATATAAAAGGTAAATAATAATTGCACCTTCATAACAGTTATAGACCCTTACTAATATTTATTAACCCTTTTCACAACCTTTAGAAAAAAAATATCATAAGCCAGTGCAGAAAGTGAGAAAAGAATATGTGAACGCATTCCACATTATCATTTCTCACATTATTCTTGCGAGAATGAAGAGTTCATGATATATACTATCATTTAAAAAAAATTAAACATATTGCGGGCTTCAACTTTTCAGGAGATACAAAAAACTTTTTTTTCAATGTATCTCTATAACTGAAAATTTGCATTTGTCTATGAAAGTACTTCCTTGATTACGTGAAATGCTCTTTTTTTAATTAACCTACTATTAAGAAAAAAACAGAGGTGGTGTATCGATAAAAATAATATAAATGATAGACGAAATAAAAAAACGCATTTCTTTTATATTCCCCTCTGGCTTGAAGCCCGCGATATACATTCAATTTAGGAATTTAATGTAAGTGCACAACAAAAACAGTCTTCAACTTCTTTATGAAGACCAAAATGTTCTTAATTATTATTGAAATAAGGTAATCATTTTTCAATTGAAATTGTTATTTTGTAGTTAATAACTAATTAATGAGGTGATATTTAGGTCACTCACAACTATTATTCAATGATGTCATCTCCACTGTGCATGCAACATGACTAGATGGAGTTAATTCAGCCTCATGAAGTAAAAAGTTCTCGTTTCCATTCTGTGTTGTAGATTCTGTGTCACTTTCATCAGGGTTATTTGTTAATGTATTGAAAAGAGATGCATGCCTCCTTTCTTCACCAGTTATAAGGTCACAGGGTGTTCCCTGAAATATATAATAGATTTATAGAGATAATTATTTATTGTATATCAACATTCAAAAATTCCATACACATATAAATTACATATCTCACTACTGGGTCAGCCCTCTCCAATTTGTAACTAACCTATAGTTTTGTGTAGATCTCATCTCAATATTTTCGTTGACACCAAGTATGTGGCAATTGTAGGAAAAGTTACCAGACTTAAAAGTCACTTCAATAGAATGAATAGTTAATACCTCAGCCTTTTGCCACCATAACAACTTTTAATTACCGTCTATACAGACTATTATTATAAATGCAAAGTTTGGATGGATATTTGCTGCTCTATCACACCAGAAAAGTTGAACAGATTTGGATATAATTTAGGACAGAGGTAGACTATGAGAAGAAAATTGTATGGTTCATGTGGGAAAACATTAACATGAGCAATCCACGGGCAATAACTAGTTAAGTATTGGCTATAATACATTTCTTTAAATTTCAATTCCTATTCCATATTTAAAACCTAAAACCTTATGTAAGAGATTTTGGGTAAAGTTTTCATCCTATTTCTACCTTTGACCATACATAAAATATTGATTAAAATATGAAAGTCACAAGAAAAACTCTATCACTTACATATTTGTTAGATTTGTGATAAATTTCAGTTGCCAATAGCTTCAAAGGTCCACAATAAACTCCAGATTTTGCTTTTAGGAATCTTTCCATGGCATGATAAGTTTTACCTGAATTTGTAGGACCTGCATGGAATATAATTTTTCTATTCATACTTCGAGCTTCTGGATACCTGGAAAACAAGGAATTTCTGTTTTTGTTTACTTGAAAAATAGGATAGTTTCAGTAAAATACTTTTTGAACATTCTTTAGTTAAATGTGAAAAATATTAGATGTTTGTCACTACTATGAAACCCTCTACTTTATGGGCCTGTATACTTAGCCTGTCTGGACCATAGATTTAGTTTTAAATTATGTAAAAACATAGATGGCAAATTTACTATACAACAGAATGGCTGAAATTTGGCTCACACATAAATTATAGTCTAGAATAGCTCATGGGCTGCTTTATACTCCAGAAAATAGATAGTTCCCATTGGGTAACATTAATGTGAGCTAAGCCAAAAGCTAATTTCTTAACAAATGTGTAATTTGCATATTTAATTAAACTGCTATCACTCAGATGATTAATTCAATGGATGGAGTATAGTTATAGGGCATATTTATTTATTATGGACAAATCCAAACTTTTTTATTATAGTATTATATAGTTTGGAAGGCTACCCTTAATCTTTGTGGTTATAATATTTTACAATCACCCTAACTTAATTTTATATCTCAAGTAAAAAATAAATGTCCCATATATCTGTACCATACCTAATTCAATTTCTAAGATGATAACAATGTATAAACAAGTGCAAGGTTATAAATGATTCAGATAAAAATCTTTGCCAAGTTTAACAATTATAGATATAATGATCCCACAAGATCTATTTTAGTATCAGCCAAAGACATCTTAAGAGGACAAATATAAATCAAAAAATAGACTTGTTCACATTCTTTTCATACAAACCAATTGGCTGGTGTTCTCAAGTCTGATATTTTTTTTAGATCATCTAGACAATCCAGATGTGGAAAAGCCTGTCTAGCATGTCTCAGAAAGTATGGAAATAAATCATCTATATGTCCTGCCCCTGTAACATATAAATATAATAATATAGTCAATATATACAATAAACTTAATTTTTAAACAATGATAATGGTTTGTTTACCTTGTAGTATATCGCTTATAATAATATGCAAATCGGGTGGTAAATCATGTTCTAAACAATGTCTTCTAAAGGATAAGAAAGCTTGATGTAATAATTGATCATCCAAACCATTTTCCGACGCCAAAACTCTGACTTCAGGTTTTTGGTAGAATTTGTTTAAAATTTTCAATAGATCTTGTTTCTTTAAACGGCCAGTAAATTCCTCGCCAATGTTTATGTCATCGGGATTGGGTTTTACAGGCACAGGAACAAAAAGCGCGGAAGAACTTCCACGGTCGTGCTTTTTTGTCCTCATGAAAACATAACCTATACTTCCCGGTTTACTTTTACGAGTACACAACACACCGCCCCTAACTAATGGTGAAGCACATGATTGTAGTTTATCTGCATAATAAAGAGCTAGTATTCGCGTAAAGCCTTTATACATTTTGATTTGAAACCGAAACAATAAATTTCGCAAGAATTAAGTTCTGTCACTATTTAATTTTGAATTTTGATTTTTTAAATGTATTTATGGCTTGGCAACTAAGCCTTTAAGCCAGTGAATTTTGATTGATTGCTATTTTTGAGTTTATGGCTTGGCAAGTAGGCTTAAAGCGACCCACACACAGGACCGCATTGCAGTCCTTTATGAGAATCGTTTCACTACTCGCTTGTATAAGCCACACAAATTGCATGTTGGTGACGTCAGTACAGTTAGTAAAAAAGAGTTTTTTGACGACTTTGCGTTAACAGCCTTAAGAAATATGTTTAGTACAATGTACACAGTTCACAAAGAAATATCCACTATGCGGAAAGGACTTGCATTATACAGGAAGTGTGAACACTTTACGTGGAATAATAAAGGGTACTAGAGCACCGATTTCAAATATGTTACCAAAACCGATTGCATATTCAAGGTTGGAGGGTTAAAGCGGATACAAAAACAAGCGATTATCATACTCAAAATTTCACGAAATGGTTACAACAAAAGCTTATACCCAATAAACCACCGAACAGTATTGTTGTAATGGACAACGCCTCTTACCACAGTAAAGAGGAAGAAAGAACTCTCACCTTAAGCTTGAAAAACAAGTGATGATTGAGTGGCTCCAAGCACATAAGATTGAGTTCCTACAATATTTCACAATACCGGAATTATATTTAATAATAAAACATCACCAAACCCCGAAGAAATACATTCTAGATAAATTATTGATAATTATTTATGTCTATACTACCTGGCTGTGGGTTGTTTTGTCGCCTCTCACGAGACTTACGAAAAAAAAGGTCACCAAGCCGAATGAAATTATATTCTTTTTCCGTTTCTGCACGGATTTTAGCCGGCTAATGTACTTCTAATAACCAGATAATATTTTTTTTTTGTGTTACCCACCTATATAATTGTAAATTTGAAGGTTTGATAATTTGACATTTTGATTTTTTGACGTGCATGACATGAAGCATGGCAGCTGTCGGACACCAGTGATGCCAACTTGGGGGTTTTCTCCCTAAATTTAGGGAGAAAAAATCTCGACAGGGAGTTTTTTAGGGGCAATAATTTTTTGGGGGTATTTTTAGGGATAAAATTTTAATTGATTTTTACTTCTATTCTATCAAAGTTTATAAAAAAAATTGAATGGATCAAATGACACTACTGTCATTGATGGTTACCAGATGGTGCTGATGCATATGTCTACATACTAGTCGTAACAGCTGGCAGCTAAATTTATAATTATTATTGTTAGTTTAAAATACTTGTTTGTTTTAAATAATGTAAACCTTAAACCAATAAAACTATACTCGTTGATTGATTGATAGTTCTACGGATAATTAAAATGCCAAAGGGAGAAAAAAATTCAGGTTATTCTCAAAAATATACCACTAAATGGGAAAGAGATGATGAGCTTAAAGGTATGTATGAGTAAACGTTTCTGTAATTACAACATACTTACCCTAATGAGTAATTGCCTATCTCTTTAAAATAATGAAAATGAATATAATTTCAGAATAAAATATATATTTCTAATTTGTTTTGACATTTTTTCGACACAATAAAGAGAAAGGCAATCTTGAGGTTAAGAATTTAAATTAAATATATTTCTATAATAAAAAACTTCAATTGTCCAGGATTTTCTACATGGCTCAAAGGAAAGCTGTACCGAAATTATTTCGTAAATATCAATTTAGGTAATTTATATGTCATGTGTACAATGCATTAAAAGTTTTAAGCTTGAAATAAAAAGGGTGTCGGTTTGTTGATAATCTTACAATTTATCATTCTTTTCTTTCAAATATACACTATTCTGTCAATAGGGATTTATTTCTTTTCATACGACATAAAGATACATTACAGCTATTATATGTATTCTTAGAAAATCATCTAGATTTTATAAGTTAATTTTTTTAAGTTGCAAAGTTTTTTGTTTGTCATTTAATGATAAATACTAAAAAAATGTAAACTAAATTAAATATTTTTTCTACAGACTGGATTGGCCGGATCCTTCTGGACTCAAGTGGAATGGCTATTTATCGCACCTATTGATTGACACGGGTCGTTGTGAGCGCCCGTGAGGGAAATGATGACGTCATTAGTGACGTTTTCGCTACGATGGTGGTTTTGCTGTTTTCTCTCTCCTTTAAAATAAGTAAAAACTATTTTGGGTTTTTTCTCAAAAAGCTTATTTTTGGGGGTTTTTGAAAAAAAATTGGGGGTTAATTGACATGGTCATCTGGCAACGCTGTCGGACACGACGACTAGATTGTCTTGGACTAAATTATCCCAATTTTTGGCTGTTAGGATATTTCTGCAATTAAATTGCATTTCACATGATAGAACTCACAAAATACAAAAGAGTTCAACCCCATATAATAGGTATTGTGACTTAATATAACGTTCTGTAACAATGGGAAAGGCTAAAAAAGGCAAAAAGAACCTCTCCGCCGAAGATGGGTATGTATATCTCTAGTCGCAAATAGCATATGTTTTTACTGTTAGCTGCTGATTTTGATTACTTATTTGTTAAATATACATTTTCTTTCAGCGATAGTGATGTGGAAACCACTAACATCGATAAAGTTAAGTCCGCAAAGAAGGGAAAAAAGTAAGTTAATTGTAGGTTACTTTATCCGTGCAGGAACGGAGAAAGAATACAATTTTCTGCGGCCCGGCGGCCTGTCGTAAGAGGCGACAAAACAACCCACAGCCAGGTGGTAGGGCATTTGCCCGACTGGATGGCTACCACCCCTGGTCTAGAGTATGTCGCCATAACAACCTTGTGTTGTGTTCCGGCATTAGTGACCAGGTTCCAGGCTCCCTAAAGAGAGCAGCAGCACATTCGTAGCACCTTTGGTGTTGCAAATGTCCATAGGCGATGGTAACCACTGTCCATCAAGTGGGCCGTCTGCCTGTCTGCTGATCTCCTGCAATAAAAAAAAAATTAAAAAAAAGGTTAAATGAAGACAGGAATAGTAATTATAAAAAAGAATTTACCGTCTAGTATTATAAATATAGTCACGTCCCAGTAGTTCCAATTGGAACAGTTATTATTAGCCTGTCTTAGTTTACAATCAAGTTGCCCAAATTTCAGGAATCTATGTGTTTTAAAGGACGAGGAAGTGTTCTATGCTTTGCAATGCAACTTTAGCTGCTGGAGTGGCGCTTTGACCCAGAGTGTTATGAGATCAAGGGAAATTTGAGTTTAGGGATATATATATTTCTTATATAGCCACAACCTGTATTTGGCTGGTTTTTAGGATTAATAAACATGGTTATATCACTTATATTTATAACAAAGTGTGATTTGTGTTTAGGAATACAATTATGCTCTGATATATAAACACTACAACTGTTTTTGAGTTTAGTAAACAAGTTTTGAATTAGTTTATTGATTTGATAAAATGAATATAGGTTTTTTTGCTTATACAGTGGTGGTCATCTAATTAGAAACACTACCAACGGTCCTTGACATTATGTAAGACATCATCGCAATAGTTTTTATTTTCATATTAAACAATAAATAGGATAAAAATATGTTCAACGGTTTATCATTTATTAGAAAAACATTATAAATCCCATTACACATGTGCAGTTTTAACATTAAATTAAGGAAAACATTTTAAATCAGTTTTAAAGTATGAACAATAATGGTCAACTAATTAGAAACAACAACAAAAAAGTATAAAAAGCTGTATTTTTTTAAGTATTAGTAATTAGTATTGTTATTTACGAAATAGCTACTATCCACAGCCTACTAATAGTTGTAATTAATATTTAGTGGCATATCCCTTATTTTGAATAACAGCACTGCAAGGATGTGGCATTGATTCAATCAATTTCATACATTTTTCAAGGGGGATTGAATGCCATGCTTCAACAAATGCTTCATATTTTACGTTATAACTGGTGTTACGTTTGTTTGAGACTTTCTTTTAACAATACACCAGAGATTTTCTATCGAGTTTAAATCCGGACTATTTGCTGGCCAGTCTAAAACGGATATATCCTGTTCGCTAAGAAATATTTGATGCTATTGGCTGTGTGTTTAGGACCATTGTCATGCTGAAAGATCCAGGTTACAGGCAAATGATCATCCGAGTAGGGAATCATTGTGTGCTCTAAGATATGTTTGTATTGCCATTGATCCATTATACTTTCAATCTTCCGAACGGGTCCAACTCCACATCCGGAAAAACCCCCCAAGCTTAAATGTTACCGCCACCATGCTTGACTATACTCCTTGTGTATTTATAATTAAAAGCACTGTTTACAGGACGTCTAACATAGCGCTTTCCATCAGAATTTACCATATTTATTTTTGTTTCATCTGAAAATAACACTTTTCCATTCTTGTACTGTCCAATTAACATATTTTTTAGCAAATAATAATCGCTTCTTTCGGTGTTGCTTGGTAAAAGTGGTATGTTTCGATAGATTCTTCCAAACAATTTAGCTTCCACTAATCTTCGGTGTATCAGTCTTGATGAGATGTTTCTTCAGTCATCAGATGAAAAAACTTCATTTTTAATCTGGTTGCAGCCTTTACTGAGGTCTTTCTTAGCAACAATTAGTGTATCTTCTCTGGGAGAAGTTTTTCTTGGCCGAGCTTTTCTAAGAACATTTTCAACAGTTCCATGTGTTTTATAGTGAGAAATTGCATTAAGAACTTTCTTAACAGAACAATTTAAATGCTCAGCTATTCTTCTGTATGCCCACTTATGATCCCTATGTAAATTGACAATTATTTGCCTAGTTGACATGTCACAACTTTTATTTTTGCCCATTTTGAACAAAATAAAATTCAGATTTTTTTATTTGAGTTGCTATATTATTGCATGATTATTAATTATTGAATGTGTATATTTTTACTAACATTTGTATGTTGAAGTTATACTTTCTTTATTCATAAGAAGTGTTTCTAATTAGATGACCACCACTGTATATTGTGACAATGGTTACAAATTGGTTGTGATACTTACTGACTGCTGCTATGGCACACTTGCTTTGCTTGTGGGCTTTAGTTGAGAGTAGTGACCAGTGACTTAGGTTAGGTTAGACTTTAAACCAAAACAGACTGGTCACCATTGTTGCATTGTAATGAAACAAACAAACGAAAATGAATATTCCAAGAACTACATGTCTGCTATGCTTGGGGGATACAGAATAGAGATGTATTTCTCCTAAAGTTTATAAATCCTAGCTTGGATTACAAAGAAGAGGACACATTTTCCATACTGTATTTATTATGTAAATTTACATTTATTATTTGTATTTTAGGATCTCAATTGAAACAGATGAAAGTGAAGATGAGAAGTCAAAAGGAAAGGTGAAGCAGAAAAAATCAGTAGAAGAGGATGTCAAAGAAGTCACAAAAAATATCAAAAATGTTTCAATTACAAATAAACCTCAAAAGAAGAAGGCAATCAGTGATGATGGTGAATAATTCAACTTTCTGATTTTACTTCTTACTTAAAATTATTATTTTATAATCTAGAAAAGATTATAAAATAATAAGTTTCGTAAATAAATTTCATATCTATCTAAGCATTAAGTTTCAAGATCTCACTTTACACTTTACATACTTTATTTTAATTTATACTCAATATTCTCCAACATTGAGTTTAAATTAAAATAAAGTACGTCCAATTTCAGTATAATATTTCATAAATCACCAAAAGTTAGGACAATATGCTAATTTCATATCTTTGATTCAATATTTTCACTTTCCATAATGACAAAAATTGTAAACAAATTATATTTTAATAAACTTATTATACTATATAATTTGAAATAATTTTTCGCATAGATGACTCGGATGAGGAACCAGAACAAAAACCAAAAAAAAATAATAAGAGCAATGAAAAAAAGAGTGCTTTTCACTGCTAGAGATTGATGATGCTGATGACTCTCCACCAGAAGCTCCACCTTCATCTGATGATGAAAAACCACTTCAAAAGCCACAGAAAAAGAAGGATATGTCTTCACAAGACAAAAAAGAGATACCTGGTAAAAAAGGCAAGAAGGCAAAAAGAAAGAAGGATGATAGTGATGATGATATAGAGAAAGTTCTTGCGGAATTAGAAATGGAATATGCTGGAGTAAAGAAAGAACCTCCTTCAGCTGTTGTTGAACCAGAGAAAGAAAAAGCTGAAGAAACAGTTGAAGAAAAAAAAACCAAGAAAAAAGGCAAAAAAGATGATCCAAAGCCTGAGACAGTAAAAGAGGCAGAAGCAGATGAAAACGAAGGAAGTGATAATGAAAATAATATAAGTATAAAAACTCCCGCTCAAAAAAAGAAGGAAAAGAAAGAAAGAGAAAAGTTGAAAAAGCAAGAGGCGAAAAAGAAAGAGGAGGGAAAGAAAGATGTTCCTGAAAAAGCTAAGGCACCTGAACAGGTAGAAGTTAAGCCAGAGACTAAAGAGTCTGATGTTAAAGCTCCATCAGAAGACAAAGAGGGAGAAGGTGATACACCAGTAGAAGGTAAAAAGAAAAAAAAGGGTGATAAGGGAGATAAGGATGACAAAGGTAAAAAAGGTCCAACAAAGAAGACCATTGCTGCCATGCAAGAGGCTTTGAAAAAAGTTAAAGAGGAAGAAGAGAGACTAAAAAAAGAGGAGGAAGAAAAATTAAGGCAAGAAGAAGAGAGAGAAATGCAAAGGCTGGAGGCTATTAGATTAGAAAAGGAAAGAAAGGAGCGAAAAAAGCAAAAAGAAAAGGAGAGAAAAGAAAGACTAAAAGCTGAGGGCAAATTATTGACACCAAAACAAAAGGCTGAAAAAGCCAGGGCTCAAGCTTTATTGGAATCTCTAAAGGCTCAAGGGGTAGAAATAGGGTCAGCCGAAAAGAAACCACCTAGGCCAGGGACCAGGGTGAAACCAGGCAGGCTGAAAAGTCAAATTTCGCAAGAAGCGCCTTCAACACCATCTGAGGAAAAGAAAATTGATTTGGAGGTAGATAAAAAGGTAATCTAATAACTTTTGATTATTGCTTTTTTTAATCAGTGTTATATATAATATAATACTTGTCAATGACTTGTATTGATTTTGAACACAGTGAATTAATAGAAACTTAGCACTATATTTAGGTCTATTTTGACCAGGCTAAGGAAAAAGTTACTCTGCAAAATAAATAAAGTGTTTGCAGGGTTCAAATCAGAAACTTATGTTAAAGCTACTATACTGCCTTGCTTGTACATTAACTTAGATTTTGTATTATTTCTATTTCAAACAAATGAAGTTATAGTATACTTGTTGTAGGAAGAACAGCCGAAACAAGATGATAAAAAGGAATCAGATACAGAGTCTGTGAAAGATGCATGGGATGCTGAGTCATCTGAAGAAGAGACAGAACCACCTCCAAAACCTGAACCTGTCACTCCAGTTAAAGAAGACAAAAGAGCTTCTCCAGAGAAACAAAAGGCTAGTAAATATGTGTTTGTTTTAATGAGCTAAGTAGAGAAATAAAGATTTAAATCTAAATATACAATAGAAATTCACACAACAGGTCAAGACTTTATATTAAAGTAGACCATTATAATATACAAATCTAAGCAAACAAAGCATCAAAAATTCTGAATTTGGCAAGCAAGGATTATTCTTGATTACTATGACTATCAATACTATTGTATAGCTTACTTTCCACTTTACTCAGTGTAGATACAACCTCAAAGGCAAAAAATAAAGGGTAAAAAAATGCTACAACTAACTCAATTGTCTATTTTTAAAATGTTATTAATAAATATATGTAGCTTTCTTAGACATCAACAAATTAAATTCAATTCTTTGCCTCCTTGGTCAGTATTAAAAATGTCTAGTATGAAATTTTAATTCTAAGAATAAGAAAATATTAAAATTATTATTAAATTAAAATTCACATTCTGGCTGATATCAGATAAATGTTATTATTGATTTATACTTTAGAAAGTAGAGGAGGAAGAGAGCTCTGAAGAGGAAACTGATAGTTCTGATGAGGAATCAAGTTCAGAGGAAGATTCTGATGATGAACAAATGACAGATGCACAGAAGAAAAGAGAAGTTATTCTAAAAAGATTAGAGGTAACTCATCCTAATAGATCTTTTTCAAATGAATAATGTTGACTGCACCCAATAGAAATGATGTTTTTTTTTATATTTGTAGTATTGATCTACAGTCACTACAAGACTAGTACTGTAACTAACTGTACTTAAATTTTATTGCTTACGAAAAAACAATCAAATTGTATATTTGTAATACTTGTTGGTAAAACAATACATGGCCTTATCACATATAGCAAGCTAACTAATTTCAAGGAAATTCTTACCTATTCTGCCGACGACGTAGGTGTCGTAGAAAATGCGCCAGGACTGAATTTTTTATTTATAATTTTTTATAATAATAAAATGCATATTTACAATGTGTTCGAAGCTTTTCTGGGATGTCTTGAATTTTATTGAGACTGTTTTGCTTTGTGTTGTGTATGAAGGCTGCCTTCAATCTAGATCTAGATTCGACATCTAGATTTTATTTTTGGCATATGGAACACGTTATTTACAGAAACGTCGCGAAGATAATGAAATGAATAAAGCAAATAATCCTCTTCGTGCGGCGGTCGTTTGCGTTTTGGGCCACGTAGATACGGGCAAGACGAAGATATTGGACAAATTGCGACGCACCAACGTCCAAGATGGGGAGGCTGGTGGCATCACACAGCAGATCGGCGCAACCAATGTTCCCATTGAGAATATAAGGGAACAGACCAAACATGTTTAATAAGGGGGGTGAGTGGATTTTCATCCCTATTATCCCCCTATTAAATAGAAATATATCAATAGCATAATAGTGTAGTAGACAATCACCCCGCTATCCCTAGCAAAACAGAACTGGCAGAGACCGTTGGTAATGAGTGCTTCTGATCGTATGGACGTATAGAAGAGCAAGGAGCTGCATGGCAGGTTCTATCAGGCTTTAACAGGGCCTGATGTGGACCTACCAGCCTCGGTGAACTGGCTACGTTTCGGTGACCTATTTGGGGAAACCGAAGGGTTTGTCTGTGCAATTATGGATGAGGTTATCAAGACGAACAACTACCGGAAGTACATTCCGAAGGACGGCACGCTTGACATATGTCGGGCGTGTCACCGCCCTGGTGAGTCTCTCAGACATGTCACTTCTGGTTGTTCTCGTCTTGCTAACAGCGAGTACTTGCACAGGCACAAACTAGTGGCCAGGATCATCCATCAGCAACTTGCTCTTAAATACGGACTTGTCTCGTTGGAGGTACCTTATTACCAATACAAGCCCGAGCCAGTTCTTGACAATGGTCAATATCTGCTCTACTGGGACCGATCAATTATTACAGATAGGACTATTGTCGCCAATAAGCCTGATATTGTGTTAGTTGATCGGTCTGCGAGACGTGCTATAATTGTAGATGTCGCGATTCCCCATGATGGTAACCTCGTGAATGCCGAGAAAGAAAAACAAATAAAGTATATTGGTCTCGCTCACGAGGTTACTGCCATGTGGAACTTGGACTCTACAATCATAGTACCGATAGTCGTGTCGGTGAATGGATTAATAGCGAAGAGCCTTGACCGACACCTTGAAAGGCTCTCGCTTGGTACCTGGGTGAAGGGTCGGATGCAGAAGGCAGCCCTGCTGGACACGACCCGTATCGTGAGGAGGTTCCTATCTCTGGAACCTTAACCACCGGTAGCTTGGACCCTAGGCCCTGCTGCCGGCGGACATCGGTTTTTTACATTTTTTTTTAAATATATGTTTTTTTTTATCTATGTATAAAGAAAAATGTAAATAATTTGAAAACAAATAAATATGTGATAATAATAGTATAATATCAGCTCATAAATGTCCCACTGCTGAGCTCCGCCCTGCCTTTATAGGGGGAACGGACAGTATACCCGCCACGCTTGTCCAAAGCGGCTTGGCAGGTTTGACACATTGGTTATCTCGGTGTGCAGGTTGCATCACAATGTTTTCCTTCACAGTTGTCAGCACGTGGTAATTGTAACAATATGCACATTAGATCAGAAAACTGACTAAGAGGTGCATGCATTCCAGTCAGGATCGAACCCGCGCCCTTCGATTTAGGGGCGCGTGCACTAACCATTATGCTACCACGACTTTTTGAATGATATATGTCAGTGCTAATTTGATAGATATTATATTAACAAAATGAGTAAAGGAAATTGGAGCTTTCCATCTTGGTTCACTCATGAACTTTCTGTGGACTGTCTTCTTGAACATATCAAATTATTTGGTATATAAGGTATTCTTTGCTTATGTCTGTTATGGAAGTCACACATACAAAATTTTATAATAATTTCTCCATTCTTCAAAGAAAATCAGAAATATCTATATAGAAATTTTGATATTTATATAATGTACGATTAAATGCTGTAAATTGGCTTACCTTGAATACCCATCAGGATAAAGGGTCTTCATGTAGAAATTCAATGAGTTCTGTGGTGAACTTTGAACACTCAACTTTTTAACCGCTTTAAATAGGTCATTTGTACATGTTATTTCTTTTTGTGTGTTGTCTTTATGATGCATCAAATATTTCCTAGTTACCTATTACAAACCAAATATTAGGCTATCATCACCTTAATTTAGAAGCTTATGTAAAAGGTTAATTTTATATGTCCTGTTATTATTGGAAATACCATATTTTTATTAATTAAAATTTCTCAACTCCAGGTGAATGAAATTGCCTTTAAATTACCGGGTCTATTAATCATTGATACACCTGGTCACGAGTCATTCAGCAATCTTAGAAATAGAGGCTCTTCGCTGTGTGACATCGCCATTCTTGTAAGTAAATTATGTATAAAATGTGATTTATTCTTCTATCATGGAAGAAATATTAGTAATAACCAATTGATTTATTAAAATCCGTAACTATAAAAAAGACACAAAATCCCACACTTCTTCTGTTAACATGAATATATTACAATTCATTCTTCACTCAGTTTTTGCATATAATAGAATAAAACCACTAAAACTTTCCAATAAACCTTTTAATATTTTAAAAATATCATGTGTATAAAATTTTGGCCATATTGGCAGTGTCTATTTTAGTGTCCCATAGCATTCTAGCTTACAATACAACTGTTAGGCGTCAATAAGTAATTCAATTTGATCTTCTTTCAGCTTGTTTTATTTTATTTAGTTAGATCTTCCCTAATCTAAATTTTATTGCAGGTAATAGACATAATGCACGGCTAGAACCACAGACGATAGAGTCGATAAACTTATTGAAACAGAAGAAAACTCCATTCATAGTGGCATTGAATAAGATTGATCGTTTGTATGACTGGCAAAGTGCTCAAAGAAAGGATGTCCGAGAAATATTGAAAATGCAACAGGCCAACACACAACTGGAGTTCGAAAAGAGGACCAAAGATGTGATGTTGCAGTTAAATGAACAGGTAAACATTTCTTAGGATGAAGGTCAATAATACTCGTAATTTAGATCACACTTGTTGTTTGAATACTATATTATAGATCACATATTGTTTATTCAATTTTAAGAAAACTAAAATAAAATAAATATAGCCTTTATTGCTATTGTAATTTTTTATTTTTATCATGTTTTAACACATTGACAGCTGTCAAGTTAGGTTTTGTTTGTTTAATTTCTTGCTAACCTCCTTCAATAAATTAAATGCAATCATCTTCTCTCTGGTCTCCCCTTCTCCTTTTTCCGTCTGGTTCATTTTTTTTTATTTGACCGCACTGTGTGCACTGTCCATCACCAATCTGATTTTGATGAAAATTAAATTAATAAAAGAGTTTTGAAAAATGAATGAATAATCAACATCCATGAACGTAGAAAGAATATAATTTCCTGCAGCCGAGCGGCCTGTCGTAAGAGGCGACAAAACAACCCACAGTTAGGGGGTAGGGCATTGCCCAACAGGATGGCTACCACCCCTAGTTTAAAGTATGTCGCTATAACAACCTTGAGTTGTGTTCCGGCATTAGTAACCAGGTTCCAGTTTCCATCAAGCGCATTTGTATCATCGCTGGTGTTGATGATGGTAATCACTTTCCGTCAAGCGGGCCGTCTGCCTGTCTGCTGAACTCCTGCAATAAAAAAAACCACTGATTTTGCAAAAAAAATGTATTATTATACAAAATTATAGGGTAGCTTCAAGGTTTAATTACTCGAATAATTGTTGAAGATTGATTTTATTATTTATCTCTTTATTCAAAGTTTCTCATCAAAATAAGGGGTAAGGAAGGGGTAGATTTTGAACAAAATATGGTCTTACGACATATTTATAGGAGTTAGAGAAAATATGCACACTTCTTTAAGAACCATAATGAAGCGTTCAAAATTACTCTAACTTTCATAAATAATATGTAAATATATGTAATAATATGTAAATAAATGTGCAACTAAACGAAAGGGTTGGTTATTTTCCATAAATTAATTTAAACATTATATTGTGCTGGCCTTTTGAATGCACGTATTTTTATGAAATCATTTGTTGTAACTAGGCATCTAAAATTAAAAATTACTGTGAATAACATTTTTTTTAATCCTTTGTTACATTGAAACTCATTTATTCTTATCTTTTATTCATTCACTTTCATATTTTACATTTTCCGTACATATGTTAATTTAATAAAACGTATCAATAAGCCTTATCTTATTATTAAAAAAGAAGTTCCGGGGGGAACTAATTATTATTAAAATAGTTTGATTAATTTCACGTTTACAGATGATTTAGATTTACTGAGTTTGTTGAATTCGTTGACTGTTCCGACAAAAATGTGTGGCGTCTGAAAGCTGTACCGTATTTTGTCTGTCATTGTTATGAAGATTTGGTATTTGTAAACAGGGTTTGAATGCTGCTCTCTTCTACGAAAATCCGGACCCTCGTTCTTATGTGTCGTTAGTGCCAACTTCGGCGGTCACCGGCGAAGGCATGGGCAACTTGCTCGCGATGATTGTGCAGGCCTGCGAAGGGCCGTTGCACAAGCGACTCATATTCTCACAGCAGCTGCTCGCCACTGTCCTTGAGGTAAGTAATTAGTTTTATTTGAAAAATTTCCAATATCTTTTCTAGTGTCCACTGACGAAGAATGAAGTAATTTATAGGAGTCTGGGTGAATAAGTATCTTCTAGGTAAAAGCGTGCTCGATCCTAGACCAGGTCGTCACTTAATTTCAGGTGAGACAGTGGTCAAACACAAGCCTTAAAATCATTAAATAATAATAATTACATTGTGATAGCGCAGCCAACCTTCTGGGCTCTCTTCCCTGTGGCAGTGATTTGTTACACACTTTATATTAATTTATTTATAATTAATTCATTTTTGAGGGCCACTTGGATGACGATCACCTTTAAATAAAATTAGTTAATCATATTAAACTGCCTAAATATGTTTTACACAAAATGTATTGACAGTTCTTTAAACATACAGCGGCAAATTTTGTGTTGTGCAAAACGCTAATTGTATTTAAGGGTATTAAATATGTTTTGTGCTTTTTAAATAAATTTAAGCAACGTTATGCAAGCGGCTCTGAGTATTTCGTTTTATTTTCTTTCATTGTAAAATCCGTAATTGAAATATGTTTTATAACTTTAAAACTATTATAAGAAGACAAATTCAGTTTAATTTGTTTTTCTGAAAATGTTGTTGTTAATTGACTAACTCCTACGACCATTGAGATTGCTGATATCGATATATTTTTGAAAATAAATTTACACAACAAAACTCCCTTACCAATTTAGTATGTAATGTTTTACAGGTGAAGGCAATACCGGGTCTAGGTACAACAATTGATGCAATTCTAATTAACGGAACCCTGCATGAGGGTGATACTATGGTATTGGCCGGAACAGATGGACCGATTGTGACGCAAATACGTTCCTTGCTCATGCCACAACCAATGAAGGAGTTGAGGGTTAAGGTTTGTATACATTTACTTTAAAATAACCTATACTATGAAATCATTATTTTAGAGTGACAATGTTCTGCATGTCTACCGTTGGGTTACAATATCTCATTAGCCATTGTTTTACTTTGCCCGTAGTAAAAAAGTTACGTTACTACCCACTCGTAGTATTAACAGCCCATAAAGTCCCACAGCTGGGCTCGGGCCTTTCATTTTTAGAGGGGATTAGCAGGTTTTACACATCGGTTATCTCGATGTGCAGATGTTTTCCTTCACCGTTAACACGTGGCAATTCTAACAATATGCACATTGGGTCAGGATCTCCCTAAGTGGTGCATACTTTCCGTTCAAGACTCGAACCCGCGCCCTTTTAGTTTCGGACGCGAACGCACTGACCGCTTTATCATTTCTTATTCCTTAATTCAGAATGCTTATATTGAGCACAAAGAAGTGGTGGGAGCACAGGGTGTGAAGATAGCCGCAAAGGAATTGGAGAAGGCGATCGCTGGCCTCAACTTGCTGGTCGCTCAGAAACCCGATGAAGTTGATGTACTAAAGTAAGTGTATAGTATGGTAATAATATCATGCCTATAAACATCCTAGTACTAAGCTTGGTTTGATAATTCCAAGAGTTTTACCTGGGGTATTCCGATTGAGGATTGTGGGGGTTTATTGTGTTATGTGGTGTGTCGATAATGGTTACCCTGTTGGATAGGGTGAACCGCTGGAGGGGAGTACAAAATAATACGACGAGATATACGCTCTATGTAATTATTCCTAATTAATTAAACTTAAGACTACATATACAGAAATCTTAACTGCTATGTAAAAATGTGTAAACCCAAGTGGAACGGCTATTTGACCCACCACTTAACGTGAGCGTTGTGTGATCGAAAATGATGAAGTCATTGGTGTCGTTCTCGCCACGATCACAACGACTGCGGTTGCCTTGTGGAACGGTTAACTGAGCATTTTGGGCGTTGTGAGCTACTATCGGAACGATTTGTATGTCCCTATATAATTATTTATTTAATTTTTTGGAAGGCTTACAGACATGTCAATGTAGTAAAAAGAAAAGTATATAAAAACAAATGCTGATAACAGGCCTCCATCTATTGGTAACAACACGTACAACAAGATTCCTGTTGATAATATAGTTCCTAAGTTTCTGTCTTTCCAAAAAATTCTTGAGCCAGTATTCAGTTGACCGAATTTATACTAGTGCAATATAAGTCTAGGTTCAATTTTACTACTATTTTGTTGAAACAATTTGAGCTTCGTAGAATAAAGGCGTTTTGTCTATATTTAGTGGTCACTAAAGGTATATGAAGTAAACCTCTCTGTCTTAGACCAAACTGATTAGCCCGTAAATATATTTTTGAAATTAAGTCTGGGCAATCAATATCGCCTCTAGCCAACTTTACGAGGCTTTACGAACTTTACTTTACGAGGAAGAATTAAGAGTTTTCATTAATGTTGTAATTTCTTTCACAGGGAAGAAGTCGCCCGCGAATTGAAGTCGGCTCTGTCGTCCATTAAGCTCTCTGAGCGCGGCGTGTACGTGCAGGCCTCCACTCTGGGCTCACTCGAAGCGCTGCTTGAATTCTTGAAGGCCAGCAAAATTCCTGTGAGTCTTCTGCCATATTACTTGAATAAATATAGGCTTAAATACGAGTATTTGCGTAACAAAGCAATCCAGATTGGTGGATGTTAATTCCACTCTATTTAACATATAAAACACTTAACTTGTACTTCTGTCATATGTAGCAGTAGTGTATACTCCCTGGTCTAGAGTATGTCGCCATAACAACCTTGTGTTGTGTTCCGGCATTAGTGACCAGGTTCCAGGCTCCCTAAAGAGAGCAGCAGCGCATTCGTAGCACCTTTGGTGTTGCAAATGTCCATAGGCGATGGTAACCGCTGTCCATCAAGTGGGCCGTCTGCCTGTCTGCTGATCTCCTGCAATTAAAAAAAATACTGTATGTGGTATAACTAACGTGACCATACGTCCCGATTTGGGCGGGACAGTCCCGGTCTCAGGCAGTCTGTCCCGCTTTCCCCAGCCAGGCCGACATATTCTCGGTTTTGCAAACAGACCGTTTATTTCAGCAGATTCTGCTTAACAAACTCGAAACAATAGTTTTCAAAATGAGCATAATATTTTTTTCTACGCTGGGTGAGGCGTTTCAAGTATACTGAACAGCATAATACAAATTGGTGAAATTTAAGCCTGCATTTTTCTCCGTGTACTATTTTGTGTTTACTGCGTTGATTATTTATTTTGTGTTATTCTATCTTACTTATATAATAAAATACTTATAAAACACAAAAAAAAAATTATATAATGCCGCAGATGTCCCACTTTAACAAAAAATATAAATGGTCACGTTAGGTATAACTAAAAAAGTGTCAGTAAAAGTACCCCATATACAGTGTACAATCCATGTAATGTCACTCGATTTTATGACAAACTCACTTAAGCGTCGTAAACACTTGGCTTTGGTTGGTTTAGCTTGTCTTCCATACAATGATATACTCTGTATAGCATTACACACTCTCAATAACGACAACAATTATATAATAAAAAGTACCTTTTAAGTTGCCAAAATTAGTAAAAACTGTGTACGTTCTTTTTTCTCTTTATTATCCTAGCCCATAATAATCTCGACTGTCGGCATTATGCATATCGAAATTTCTAGTACTTCTTTTATCACCTCAATATCGCAAGATATGAATAAAATAAGTAAAAAATACAACAAAATTACTGGTGCAGCAAAAGACGTCAGACAGAAGTAACAGACTTCTCTCCGTTTAACGACAACTATATATAACTATAGTCTATATGATAACTGATCACTAGATATGTTTTCGCTTTGTATTTTCAGAAAAAAATCTTTCAAACGTTAGGCATTCATTTTGCTTGAGTTATTTATATCTCTGTAAATTGCCTAACATTGAGAGTGCAATGTATTCTTTCATTTCACAGTTTCAATAATAACTTACAGTTCTAGTCGTCATCTTTACTCGTCACTCTATTGTTCTTTAATCCTCACATCTAAAATATCGAGTGGCGATTTTTCACCGCTGAAGTGACACAATAAAATAAAGTAGCTGTAATTTACATCACTAGTAATAGGCTATAGGTAACTATTTATTCCGGAGTTTTTAGCGGGTACTGATAGGAGATGTAGTGCAGTACAGTTTTATTTTCTAAAAAATGTATAAAATTACTCTAAAATGAACAATAGTTGTAGGATATTGATAGTTTTTGAGTAGTTGTTATGCGTTTTGTGAGAAATGTGAACTGTATAGTCAAATGTGGACTTTCAAGTTGTCACAAAAACTGTTGCATGGCGTCAATTGATAACCTACAGTTCAGCTCAGCTATTATACACAGGCTTAAAAATGAAGAAACTATATTATAATCTACGATCTGGCTCAAAGGCCTAGCTGCCAAGGCATAAACCTAAATAAATAGTACTATTTATCCCTTATATCTTTGTTGACAGTACTCTGCGATCAGAATAGGTCCGGTGGTGAAGCGTGACGTGATGAAGGCGTCCGCCATGTTGGAGCACGATTCACAATACGCGACCATATTGGCATTCGATGTAAAGGTATGTAAGTAAATATATATAGCTGAACACTTTGTTTGTTTGTTTGAACGCCCTAATCTCAGGAACTACTGTCTTGATTTAAAAAATTCTTTCAGTGTTGTATAACCCATTATGTCCATATAGCCTTCCTCCATAAATGTATCGAGTAAGGCTATCATCACGCTAAGACCAATAGGAGCGGAGCACCAAAGAAGAATGTTTCAAAATCGGGGGGATTTTTCACCTTCTAAGTAAATAGAGTCGCGGGTTAAAGTTGGCATTAGCCCAAAGTAACTATTCGACGCGGACGAAGTCCCGGGTAGAAACTAGTCTATTGGATAACAATAATTCTATACGATGAATCCACAACTCACTTATAAACGAGCCTCACTACAACACTGCTGACTTTTGATGTGGGAGGGTTTTGCCCGAATGAACGGACGATACTCGCATTATGTTAACACCTAATCCGAGCGTACCGACGTCCGAGTACGATATTTACACAATACGAGTATCGTCCGAGTAGACATCCGAGTGCACTCGGTCCGAGCCAACTATTATTGTGAAAACGCGGCTTTAACGATCGTTACCAAGGTGTTCATACTATATATACTACTAGCTCAGTTCAGAAATGGATGTCGAAGTGATCGCTTGTGTGTGGTTTCTATACCGTCTCTATAAAAGACGACGGCAGAGGCAAAAGAATATTGGGTAATATTTTATTTTCATAACCTGGACGTTGCATGTCCCATACAGTTGGACGGTTTTGGGTTTCATCTATAAATAAATCTGTATCGAAGTTTTCGATCTCCATAATACACATGCAGCTTACACGAAAGCGCGCGATCAAATGTACAGCAAAATTACAAGCGCGCAACTGAAGCCCGCGCAACGCGCGTTCCAACGAAATTCGGAATTTGCGCGCGTTTGCATGACTGTGTACACTTCAATAAGAACTTTTGGATCTCAAAACGCGCGTTTCAAAGCGTCCAATGTGTACCCGCTGTAAGAGTATAGCTACACATTGGCTAATGCAGAGTGTATTTGTTTTTAATCTTAGATCGAACGCGATGCACAAGAGATGGCGGATAACTTGGGCGTGAAGATATTCGCCGCCGACATCATATACCATTTGTTCGACAAGTTCACCGCCTACCGGGAGGAGCTCAAGCAGAAGAAGCGCGAGGAGTTCAAGCACATCGCCGTATTCCCCTGCAAACTTAAGGTGAACGACGGTGGCCTTCTTAATAATTTTGTGGATCATCATCGTGGTTTTTGTTTTTTTGTTAGACATATAATAATTGATATTCTTACTAATATTATAAAGAGGTAGAGTTTGTAAGGTTGGTTTGTTTGTAGGAAGTAATCTCACGACCACCTGTAATCATTTTGAAAATTCTTTCTTTTTGAAGTGATAACCGTTTTGTTACGTAACGCGTTACGTGGCGCCAGTCTATCTGGCTTCGCTTTCTCTTGCGTTAGATTAGTTTAAGTTATCACTTCTGTCGGGCGTCCATAGACGCACACCGTCTTTTTAAAAAAAAATTCTTCCGGGAGAACAGCAAACGGCCCAGTTGATGGAAATTGGTTACCATCGCCTATGGACATGTGCAACACCAAAAGTGCCACAAATGCGCTGCTGCTGTTTTGAGCTAGACTGGAACGTGGGCACTAACGCCGGAACACAACTCAAGGTTGTTATGGCGACATACACTAGACCAAGGGTGGTAGCCATCCAGTCGGGCAAATGCCCTACCACCTGGCTGTGGGTTGTTTTGTCGCCTCTTACGACAGGCCGCACGGCCGCAAGAACCTTTCACCAGAGGAAAGACATTATTCCTTAGTGACTATTAGTTTTAATAACCTCCAGTGAAGTCATGGAAACGCCTGTTATATATTTAACAGCAATAACGTTCCACGCAAAAACTGTGCAAGTCACAATGCTTAATTAATCCTTAATGTACGTGAATGCGTGCGTGTATTTATTATTTTTAATGACGCCCAATTAAAAGGGCACGTATCATCTAGTAAAATATAAAACACATCAATTAAAGTTTCCACCAACAGAATCACTTACATAAATATTTGGCACAGAAATCATGAGTGAACTTATCAATACAATATTACAGGAATATTACGTATTAAGTATTTAAGTGATGAATTAGGTATTTAAAATGTTATTATGGAAATGCAGTCAAGGTAAAAGAAAATCTTCGTCTTCATAATAGGATTGTTGACAGTAAAATGTACATATTGATACAATTGCCACGTGTTAAATGGTGAAGGAAATATCGTGATGACACTTGCACATCGAGTGCTTTGAGTCGCTCAGGACATGCTATACATCGAGTCGATTCCGACCCAACATTCATGAAAGTCATTGCTACTGGTGACTAGATGTGGATTTTCGAGTTTGATATGCAAACTAGTCAACAAGCTTCGTATTGGCGCCATCCAACTGAACCGAACCAAAAAACCAGGCCAAAGTCGATCAAAAGTCAAAGTTAAGTTGACTGTTTTCTTTGACTATCGCGGTGTTGTGCACTCGGGATTCTTACCGGAAGGTCAAACGGTAAATAAAGTATATAATTTGAGCATTATGCGGTCAAATTCGAAAAAGATACGAAGAAGGCCAGACTTGTGGAAATAAAGTTCTTGGATTTCGCACCACGATAATGCGCCTTCGCACAAGGCCGTCATTATGAACGAATTTTTGACCAAAAACTCAACAAATACTATCGAGCAACCACCTTATTCATCAAATATGGTTCCAGCTGACTTCTTCCTTTTTGCTAAACTCAAATTGCCACTTCGTGGCACCTGTTTTCATTCGGTAGAAAACATAAAGGAGAATTCGCGCCGAAAACTGAGCTCAATTCCGGTAAAAGCATTTAAAAAATATTTTGATTGGATTACTCGTTGGCGTCAGTGTATCGTTTCTGAAGGAGCATACTTTGAAGGTGATAAAATAAATTTAAATGAATAACCAACATTTTGTGTATTATTGACCCTTTCCCGGTACTTTTTTTATTCGGATATTTTCGAGTAATAAAATCAATGTCATTATAGCGCTTTTTCGGTTTGGTATTTCCTACATTTATTTGCCCTCATATATTAAAATTGTATACACACTACAAATGGATTGTAAAGATGTATGTTTATTTTATATCATTTTAATATTGTGTTGCATTTTAAATTACAAGCCTTACCAAAATATGTCGAAAATACAACGCAGCTTAACTTTTCAAAAATCGTCAACAATGATGACTATAAATACGAAGAGCACTCGGTCACAACAGAAGATTGCTATGTTTTAACAATTTACAGAATTATACCACTTGATTTTTGTATTGGTATAATAAGTACTATACCATTATTTATGATGCAAGGATTGCTCCTAGCAGCTGATGCATGGGTGGTTGCTGGTGGAAATACTGGGCTAGTCTACCTTATCTCCAATCTTTGTTAGTAACTGTGTGTACTCATAAACATATTAAATTAAACCCTGACTGAGATATTGAATTTTGAGACTAATCATATACTAAGTTAGGAGTTGACGACCATCCAGCTGTTATTGATTATGATCTTGAATAAACCAATTCAGATATTCTCAGGGAGGTTAAACATTTTACGTGATGTGCTCAGAAAGGCCAGAGTATTGTAATAAAGTAAAACTAATAATAACAATAGCTCCTCTTAAAGACGTTTAAATACAAAGTCTTCTAGCATTTAAGCTAGTTACAAAAAATATTTGTGGGTAACTGGACGAGTATTCTGTCTTCTCCATTTTCTGGGGAGGCCAGAGTGCTCGTTCAGTTATTATATCAGTGTACTTAGAGTTTAAGGAATGAGAAATGATTGTAAGATTGGACGGGTTGACATTATCACAATAGGCACGTATCGTCGAATAAAATATAAAACACATATCAAATAATCAATTGTGAATGAAAATATCGTGATGAAACCTACACATCGAGTGCTTTGAGCCGCCCACAAAACCCCATTTATATAATAAAGATTAAAAATATATAAATGTATATGTTTCAAAGCTGGTGATATCTTAAAAGATAATGGCCTATGAGAGGTGGCATATATATATAATATATATATATATATTATATATATATATATATATTATATATATATGTATATAGAGGTGGATATAGCAAAAGATCTTGCTGATTCCGTACATCCACTGCATCCTTGTTTCGTTACTAAACGTACAAATGAACGTTTTATTCAAAACCTTCCCAGCTGATACATCTGTGCATAATATGACACATTTTGGGCAATCGATGTCAAGCAAAGAATTCACGAAGTACGACAATGGTTGTACAAAAAATATCAAAGTTTATTGCACAAGCAAATCTCAAGCGTACAATTTTGATGACTGTGCCAATTGTTGTTATTTATGGTTTAAATGACGGTATTGTGGATTCAAATGACGTTTATGGTCATCAGACCAACTGACGAATGTTTTAGAAGTGTTTCGGTTTAATGTTTCACGTTGGACCCATGCAGACGTACTGTACAGTAGATTTATTAATAGATTGTTGTTTCCCAAAGTACGTAAATATTTATTAGAATACAGTAATTCTCGTTTTTGATAAATGTGTGTTTGTTTTGTTTCTGTTGTATTACTCGTATAATTTATAAATAAATGTGTTATGGAATTGCTAAAATTGATAAAAAATATCGGTAATTTCCTGTACTTTTCCTTTACAAAATACATTTTTAAGATTGTCTTATTTTGATTTCTGCGTCTGTTGTTTGTGGATTGAACAATAGTGAGTTTTGCACGCTTATGAGTTACCTATGCGCGGTGTCAAATACCAAAATGACGAATTATTATTTTATAATTATACTAGGATATGCTCCTGATTTCGTCCACGCTTGACTTGATATTCCCGGGAAACAAAGTACCGCAGCATTTAAAAAGAACATAAGCAAGCCATCGTTTTAGTACAAACTGTGTCGGCATGAGCAAATTTTTATGCATCTGAACAACTGTAAATCGCTCCCGGGAAAATTACCGCGGGATTCCCGGCATAAAAAATATATTACATAAAATTTGCAATCGAACAGTGAAAATATCACATTGGATTTTTTTTTATCAGGCCATTTCAGCGTCATTGGCGCAGATTGTAAGTCTAGGAATTTGTTGTCGATCAGCGGAAACCGCATCGAAATCGGCCCAGTAGTTTATTCGGGATTAAACAGATAAACAGACAAGAAAACTAAAAAAGATGCATCGTGTTCTTCATCGTTTATATAGTCTATTCCAGTTTTTTTTCTGTTGTTGTTGTTTTTTAATAGCTTCAATGTACAGACACGGCATGTTGAGAATTTTATAATATTATATACTACTGGCTGTCCCGGCAGACGTCGTCCTGCCCGGAAAAGCTTCAATCGATAATTAACAAATAAAAAATAGGGGTTGATCGTAGAGGATTGAAAATTTAGGGTTGTATGTATTTTTTAATGCTGTATCATGAAAAAATAAAAAAATCTAAAAATTAAAAAAAAAATTGGGGTGGGCTACCCTTAACATTTAGGGGGATGAAAAATAGATGTTGTCCGATTCTCAGACTTATCCAATATGCACACAAAATTTAATGAGAATCGGTCAAGCCGTTTCGGAGGAGTATAACTACAAACACCGCGACACGACAATTTTGAAAGAAGAAAGAAAAAAAAGTATTTATTTAGGACAAGATACAGAAAGTCTTACATGATAATATAATTATATTACAATTAATTGTGATGTCCTAAAAAGGCTCTTGCTCAGCATAATGCTAGTTTCACAACTAGCGCTGATCTTCCGCAAGTACCTCCCAGTGATGCCACGGCTTAGCTCCACATAGCAAATTAAAACAATAATAAACATTCGTTATAAAATTATGCAAAATTATTATTTTATATGTTATATTATGACAATTGGTTTACAACAGCGATTTCTGCCAGACATCTTTTATAAACTAATCTGGCCATATCGTACTGTTGACCGACAAGTTCGTACGTGGCACTTCCGTAATTTTCGGGTCATAGGAAATGCATGACAACGGGAGTAAAAGGGGTAAGAGCATTACTTAAGCGTCGCTTGCGTCTTCACATTTGTCACTCTGTGTCACGTGTTCGCCCGTGGACCAGAGCAAACGTTACATACGAACTTGCCGGTCTATAGTGTTGTTTATTGAAATAGTGTTACTAGAGATTACTAAAGAGAATATGTCTCAGTCACACGTTGAATAATATGGAAGAAATACGGCTGCAAACGTTATCATCAGAGTTGAATAGTTCAAACATTACATATTGACGACAATATCTTAACAAGTTTTTAAAATGTTTTAGAGAAGATTAAGCAAAATATCTTCTTCTTTCTTCGTCTTATTATATATAAAAATGAATGTTTGTCTGTATGTCCTTTATAGAATCGTCAACTATACGTTTGATCATGTGATGATCTTTAGCAAAGTTGTTGTACATGAGAGAAGGTTCTGAGTTGGTTCACAATTGGTTCGCCCGGTAGATGGCGCTGATGTCGGCATATCGATTGAAGCTTTTCCGGCAGAACGACGCCTGCGGGACAGCTAGTATAATATATAATGTATTTATAACATTTTCCTATTTCGTTTAGTGGTAGTTAGTGCGTAGGATTGACCTGTATACAAACTTATGACGTCCTAAGTCTTTAGACTCGTACAAAATTTATGATGCTACACCGTTTTGTAAAATGATAAAAAATAAAAAGTATCTCACTTGGTTCGACTGCTATCCACTCCTCTAAGCGAGGTAATTCCTGGGTTACTAGAATATTGACTGCTTCAAAAGTTTGGCCGACATCAACATGGTCGACTAATAAATGACGACGCGAATTTTTTATTCTTGTTATTTTTCTAGAATAGCCACAATAATATCAAATAAAAAATAACGAGTTTATTGAACCAACAGTTACATGTATTTAAATTTAGAATTTACATTTTTTCATGCGAAAATAATTTTTGAACATATCTTAAAATTCATATCTACAGATTTTCGAATGCACTCTATTGAAATTCGAAAATCTTAATGGGTATTCTGGTAATCGGCTTGCACCCTTTGGGTAGCTGCGCCCAGGTGCCACGCACCGCCTGTCTCGTGCCGCCTCATTATGATGTGGAGGGACGCTGGAAGCCTTAATGAGTATTCTGGCGGTCGGTGCTAGCAACAATTATCAGGAACTTGCATATAGCATCGGCCGTTGGCAGTCTCACATAACTTCGATGATGATTCAAGAATGTTTGATCCAATCCACTTGATAATATTATAAGAATCAGAAAACAAGTGGATGACAGTATTGTGAATGGTAAACTGTAGACCGCGACATACACGCCTTTATTAAAACAAACCAACGTGGTCTCGGGACGCCCGACAGAAGGGATAACTTGCGTGAGAGAAAGGAAGCCAGACAGACTAGCGCTGTAACGCGTTACGTAACGAAACGGTTTACCCTCCCATAAGAAGTTTTCGCTTCAAAAGCAGAAGTGCTGAAGAAAGCTCAGGTAAAAAGCACCTCAAATAAACATACATGCATGAAAACATTAATATAAGGAGATGAAACGAAAGTGGCTTGTCAGGATCTTCAAGTAAGATCCATATTCTCTGCGTATCCTTATGGGAAACAGGTGTGATATGTATGTTTGATCTTGTTACGTAAATTTCGGCTATTGGCCCCCGTGGTTGAGTAGGCCAAGCCTTTGCCAACCTAGCGCATTGGACCGCTAATGTCCCGGGTTCGATTCTCGGTGTGGTAAATTTTGTTCAAGTACTTTCCGTCGTTTACTACGGTTTGGGTGACGAATTGTGAGATCGGCCCCATTGGTGCGTTTTACTCATAACACAATAAATATACAATGTATGTGTTTGCCGTCCAGGGCCGTCTGTTCCCGGGGGTACAAAGGGTGCGTGGCACCTTTTTTTTTTGTTAACTCCCAACCTTAACATAATGCATTTACACATATCGGGCAATGTAAGACTGCCGACTGCCGATGCTATATACAAGTTCCTGATAATTGAAAAACTTGCTAGCATCGACCGCCAGAATACCCATTAAGGCTTCCAGCGTCTCTCCACGTCATAATGAGGCGCCACGAGTCAGGCGGTGCGTGGCACCTGGGCGCAGCTACCCAAAGGGCGCAAGCCGAGACTACAATAAAAAGTCATTAAAAAACATCATCATTTTGCATATGTCTCAATTTGGCAAACGCCTAGGGAACATAAAAGTTAAAATCTTATTTTCTATTGTTAGTAAAAAGGGGCAAAATGAACTTCACAACCCAACGCCAACACATCACATTCGCTTGCCTTACCATCGGTTGAGTTTGGACATTACTTGTATGGATCTTATCTCAAATGTAACCCATAGTAATAATGGTACGGTAATGTAACGGCAAATGAACGGTCGGTAAGACATAGGATCCTGCCATAGACGGCTATATCTATACCCATTATGTATTTATTTTATCTTAGTTCAATATTAGGGCTACTTGTCTCCAGTGTACGCCCTTATTGTGAAAAATAAAAACTTTGTTTTTCTTATTACGTTTTCAAACAGGATTTGCGTTTGTTTGTTCAGGTGTTGCCTCAGTTCGTGTTCAACTCGCGCGACCCGATCGTCGCCGGTGTGATGATCGAGGCGGGCATTGTCAAGGAGGGCACGCCTATCTGCGTTCCTAGTAAAGAGGCAAGTTCTTTATTACCATTGTTTTGTTATGTTTTTTAAAAGTTCCATAGCTATTTTGGCAGTAATGAAACTTAATATTTTCTTAAGTTTTCGCGACTTGTATACATTTATTATGTTAAGGTTTCAAGCGCGGTAATTTATTTGATTTTGATTAATCCGACGTTTCGGCCCCTTTTCAGTGGCCGTGGTCACGGACGACAAAGATGACATCTGTCCAACGAGTATTGTTAAAGTTTTATTCAGCCTACCGCCAACTTGTTCATTTTAATTATTTAGTTTTAATTATTATTTAGTACCTAATGAAACTCATGAAATAGTCGTGACTTACACAAAGGTCATTTTTATCAGGAACTATCTAGGTGTACTTAGATAAAATTTAACAGAAAGATATCTGTAAATAAATCACTACAACATTTTGTAGTGGAGAGGCGAGTAAACTAAACACTAGGGGTGCCCGTCCAGAGGTGGCGTAAATCGTGGCCGATGTAGACCACCTCCTACAGCCTTGCACCTGGTAGACAGGACGAGTAAATTCATCCTAAAACAATGAATTCATACCGATTTCTTTTCTTATTTCGACTAGCGACATTCTCGGTGACTATTATCGGTTGCCAGTGCCAGTAGTCAGTTTCGATTGTTTTTCAAAACCATCTTTTCGCGTTACCAGAGGGCCTCGCAAAATGTGCCTATGTTGCCCGCTTGAAATTTAGATCTTGCTCCGCCACTGTGGCCGTCATACATTTTTTTCATTGCATTGACAAGCCGACGGAACACCAGGTGTGCTCTACCAACGTGCTACCGGCCTCGAAGAAACTTGTACTTAAGGGTTGAATTTATTTAATACATAACTTTTTGGATATTGTTATTTAAGTCTTGAAAAAAACAAAACCGATTTCAAACTAAAAAGCAAATCCTAAACATTTAAACAAAAATTTTCTACAACAGTCGGTGCCATGCCAAGTAAAACATAAAAACAAACAACAACAAATGTGTAAGTCCGTTAAATATTAATTTTTTACTCTTTAGTATGAAACTGGTTTTGTTTTTGTTAAAAAAATATTTTATAATTTTTAATTTGCAAATTCTTGAAGCTTAGCTTTAGAAATAATATATTAAGCGCCTGTCAAGGTTTGCTATCTCACTCTTCGGCGTAGACGCTCGTCAGTGACAGTTGCTCTCGATTTCCCTGCGATCCACTCCTCAGATCCTGACTTGATGACAATAATACCATGTCGGGAGTATTTGAAAATTTTTGAAGGTTTCTCACGATTTCCCTGGCATCTACTAATCAGATCCGGTGCTGGGTCACTATGGGACCATCTCGGCAATATACTTTTTTGAATAAAAAATCAATTTAAAAATCGGCCCACAATTGCCGGAGAAGTCGCGTAGCATTCATACTAAACATTAATTCCCTGTAGAAAATGTAACACTGGCTCGCATATATAAGCATTGTTTTCGACGAATGTAGGCGCTTGGTGTTTTTCAATAGGGGTTACTCTGGATATCCCTGGCATCCACTCACCAGATCCTGACTTGGTGACCATGGTGACATACGAATAAAGATCCACTTTCCTTAAAAACTTTAATGACTTCGATAGATTGCAACATATTAGCTCCCAAACTCTTACTTTTAAACGTTGAAATGGAAAATTTTGATAAAGTTCAAGGTGGTAAAACGTCGAAAATATTTTCTACCAAAATTGAATAATATCCGTAGAATAGGTACCTATTTTTCCAGATTGAGGTATTTTCCACTAAATAAGTTTTTATGGTTACGTAGCCAAATAACGAACCTTGGACTTTGGTCGCGTACGGAATCCTTCATCCGTACCTAAAGTACCGTGCACCTTCTAGATTTTTAAATTGTAAATGTTTGAGCACTTGACTAACTTAAAGTTAATAAAAGCCCTGTGAAATCGTGTTAACTCTCAATCTACAGTTTAAATCTAAAATACATATCTATGTACATTTTCATAAGAACCTGAATATAATTTAGTCTATGTAGTTGCCTGAAAGGAGGAGGGGGTAAGAGACCCAGAAAAAAAAGGACATTGGCAGGTGTAGCCCATAAGAGTTAACTTGAGACCTCAGCGCCGTTGTGTACTACCTACTGCGCTTAGGTCTCAAGTTAACTCTTGCGGGCTATAGTAAAAGTCTCATTTAGAATGAATGTTTAATCTCCGCTAATGTAGCTCACAATAATCAATTCATTTAATTTGACGTTGTAGTGTTTTTTAAGTAGGTGAAAAAATGGGGGCGCTAAAAAATAATTTATTCTCAAAGTGGGCGGTATACAAAATAAGTTTGGGAACCACTGGCTTAGACCATAGATTCTCAAAGCGGCCATTACCCAAGTGGGCGCTAAAGCTATCTGGGGGGCGATTAAAACGTCTAAAAATATTAGAGGGCCCTTAATAAAAATCGCTTGGTAGTGGAAAGTATAATGCAATGGATACATGTAAAATAATGAATCAATATGCGACGTTGAACAATACCACGTATATTCTGCTAATTTTTTGAATAAACAAAATAGCTCAACCCAAACCGTTATTGTTTATTTACCTACACATATTTCTGTAAAAAAATAGATGAACGATTTTTCGGGGGCGTTGGGTATTCAATTTTGCTAAAGTGGGCGGTACAATTTTGTTTTTGAGAAACACTGCTTTAGGCAATAAGGTCGCCCTCTTTTCAACATTCATGTTGTATTCGTTCGCGTTACACCACGATAACGACGTGTTTATTAGAGTATTGCTTCGGCGGCACAAACAAACACGTCCGCAGCGCCATCTTTTTGTCTGTATTTGTCCATCCCACGGAAATTACGTCATTTATCTCGATAACAAAGTATTCTAAGTGTTGATCCGGGATATAAGCTATCTTTGTGTTGAGTTTCAATTAAATCTGTTCAGTAGTTTTCACGTGATATTCTAACAGGCAGACATAAATTCTAAAAAATGTACTTTCCGACTATGCTGGTCTTTAATCTGTTGTAGTTCTCTGCCTACCCCCATAGGAAGAAAAAGGTGATAATATGTATGTAAATGTTTTCTTCATACTATTAATAATTTTTGAAATTCATTCGCATAAATAAAGTATAGTAATCGATAACTCATTTTATTTTTGACTTTATTTGTAAGATTGCTCGTCTTCAGATAGAATTTAGAGCTGATGTCCCCAATTTGGTAATAAAAGAATATAACGCTTCATTTAAGCTATACTTCAAGTCATTACATTTCTTCGGCCCAAAATTCCTCGTCTCCTTTGTTGTTTAAATGATACAATGTACTTATATAAATATGCATAGTCATTTATATACACAAGCACAAATTAATAGGGCTCATGAACAACTTCCGCGATGCTACATCAAATGGTGCCTACACTAATAAATTGGCGAAACTGTCCATTATTTTATTGTTACTACCATACACGTGCTGTGACGTCATACTTCATTCATATTATTGTATTATCGTGTAGTCGGTCTTCGGTAAAACCAAGGAAGTGAATCATTCATGAATTCTTGTGTTAATATTATAGGAAAAACCAAAGTTTCCTTATAATATCGTGACGTTTTGACCTAGTGTTTATGTTTTTAATTGCATAAAAATACTGAATACTTACGTGTTATTTCGAGAATCGAAAACAATTTTATTTTTCACATAGGATGATTGATATATCATCGTCTGAATAAAGAGGAAGTGCTATAGTGTTGTTTGAACTTCAAACAATTTACAGAAATCTTTATAACGTACATAACAGTTCAAATAATCTTGAATGGCCGATTCCCATATCTTAATAAATGTTCATTTCTTACTAGTGGTTAAAATTTGACATAAACTCCATACAAGTATTGTCAAATGTCTACCGATAGTAAGTATTGTTACGAGCTACACAGTACTCGAATTAAAATGCAGTTGGAATTACTATAGAGTTTATTAGAACTGAGGCACAAATATGACTGGACACAGCCAATACAAACTGCACGATTCAATAACACGTGCAAAGTCCGCCACTAATCGCTCATCGATTGTACATCTTCTTCGTATCATAGTAGATGCTTGACTGTTTCACCCCTTCGTTCGGGCATTGTTTTATACTAAACTGTACAATACATTAAAATATCGCGTTCACTGAGTTAATCCGCACACCTGGCAAGCTTCGACGCAATGCGACAACAACAAGGATTAGTTCGACATTAATGACGGCCATAAAACAAGTACGATAACAATAGGATGTTTTCCTTAATTGCAAATTTTAAACACGAAATAAACAAAAGAACTCCGAATGCAAGAAAGGTAATAAACTGCGTTTTTACGACAGGCAGGTGTGCGCATTTCTTTGACGGCATGTAACAGTATAGTACCGATACACGTACCGACCATAAAACGCATTCTAAAGCGATATTCATCCATTAACTGAAATAGAGATAATAGTTGGTCCCAATTAAAAAGTATTTTTGATTATTTTTCAGTGGGCCGTGGGGATGTCAATTTTCTTGTTTTTATTTTTAATTACGAAGATCAGTTTGCACACGTATTTGCTTGTACAATACAGGCCTTTAATAAACTCTTCTTTGTGTGTTGTGAATATGCCACCAAATTACTACTACTACGTGGTAGAACCATGCTGGAATCAATCTTGGTTACAGCTCTTAGCGCCTTCTCGATTGATGTCATGTTACGCTCTCAAAGAACGATGGCGTGAAACAGTTAACCTTGAGCTAATCCGTGTTAGTCCTTAGGACGGGCGGCCTATCGTAAGAGGCGACAAAACAAACCACAGCCAGGTTTCATTTTCCCTTCTGGATGGTTACCACCCCTGGTCTAAGCTATGCTGCCATAATAACCTTGAGTTGTGTTCCGACGTTAGTGGTCAGGTTCCGGATTCTCTTTAGAGAGCGGCAGCCCATTGGTAGCACTATAGTGTTCCAAACGTCCTTAGGCGATTTTTAACACTTCATCAGGTGGGCCGTATGCCTCTCTGATGAAGTTATGCAATAAAAAAATCGTGTTTCATAACATATGTGAGAGTATCCCTTATCTCATCCCCTTTGAGACATTCCTCCTGTCTGATCCCCCTATCCCATCACCTCAAGCCTATTCTAAAGGCTGGTAACACGTCGGTTTCGCCCCTATCTCTATAGGCGACGGTAAAAACATTTCAGGTGGATCGTCAGCCCGGTAGCCAGCTTCGCAATAAAACAAGTTTAAAAGTCTATGTTTAGATTTGACTTCAAGACTGTCGTCTAGAATACGGATCCTTGATATACCCACCCACTGTTCTTGTAGTAGGCATTTATTTCAATAACTTTTATAAATAAGACGTCGCAATTATCATTCATAAACTCGATAGGAAAAACCCATCGTACGATATTATGAGGTATTTTTTCTACATGTCCATTTGTTTTTATTAACCTTTGACTACGCGATATTTTGTGTAAACATCCGGCGGACTGTAAGTTTCAAAGCGTGGTCTCGATTGTAACAAATACGATTTGTGGTTTTAAAGAAAATTTACGGCCGTCTGGGATTTTTCATCTAGTAGTTAGCGATCTATATTGAATATATTTGTCAAAAGCTTTCTATGGACAGCGATTTCTAGACTTAAAATATCTGTTTGAGACGATGATAGATTGTTGTATTTAGATATAGTTCCGTACTGCTTTAGTAGCTTCTATATCGGGAAAAGTAATGGTCTGCTTACCTCTGAGGTAAAACACACATTCTCTCAGGTTCCTTAAATTTAATATCTGCGGCTATTTTATCTTAACGTATTTTCATTTTGTTGTTTTGAAATGATCAAGCGCCGATGCCAAACTTCAAATTCTATGACAACAGTGTTGACTTTAGAAATTTTGAAATGTTATATCCTAAAAATATCTCGAGGTACTAAAGGAGTTTTAATAGCATGGTACTATGGAAGAAAAATAATTAATAGGTACGATAATTGACGAGTTATAATCGGAATTCTTAGAAGCTTGTTGATGAGTTCTAAAATGAATAACTCATTCTCAGGTCGTATTCTCGGTTTTTTATGTTTTATAATAAAATACATTTTAAGAACAAATCGCTCAAAAATTAAAATTCTAACCCTAATTTTGTTTATGTACTGCTTTTCCCAGTACACCATTGTGGAGCGTATACATAATATAAATGAAAAAAAAATAATATGATTATTTATCAGGTATCGTATACATAGCAATTTTCGCTTAAATTTTCGCATTTATATTCAAATTACGGACAGATACTTTAGTTTTATTTATATGTAGATATTAAATAAGTAATACAATAAGTGATGTTTTGTTGTAACAGTTTGTTGAACTCGGCCTCGTGACATCGATCGAGATTAACCACAAGCAAGTGGAGACCGCCCGCAAGGGGCAGGAGGTGTGCATCAAGATCGAGCCCATCCCAGGCGAGTCGCCGAAGATGTTCGGCCGACACTTCGACGAGACTGATATGCTAGTCAGCAAGGTGAGTTTCTTTCTCATTGAATTCCCTTGGAAATGTTTATTTAATTTTGTCGTTTTGCCCATCTGTCTTTTTATCTAACTGCAATTATTCTCAGCACCTGCTTCGCTATGCGGTCATCCATTATAACATATGGATAAAAGTTGTCAGGACTTCGACGAGAATGATATGCTAGTCAGCAAGGCGAGTTTTCTCTCTCATTTAGGTTCCCTGGCCATATCCATTTGTCTTTTTGCCCAACCGTATGTAACAGTGATTTTTCTCAGCCACTACTGCGTCATGAAGCTATCTATTATGCCATTTGGATTAAGTTTGTCAAGAATCGAAAAATAATTATATTACTACGTTTCCTTAGACATTTTGGCGGAATGCTATGTCGTCAAATCATCATGTCCATTGATGTATTACATCAATGATCATGTCCGTAGATCTCTCTGTATGTCATAAATTTTTCTGAGTACCATCTACTCGTGCGTGGATACAATGTAGAATCGCAAAAAGGCTGAAATTTAGCTTGGCCACTATATTTGTAAATAGAACTTAAAAACTTTTCAATGCACCGAAGTTATCGGAGAGCCTCGAAAATTATATTTATTAATTATATTATTCTTAATTACTTTTAATTATTTAAGTGAATAGATAGACAGTCGGAGGATATTCTCGCTTTAAAAGTTTTAAAATGTCGACCCCATCCAAATCATTTACTGTTCACTAACACTATGGGACCTTTCATTGTGCTTGGACTACCACCTCATTCGGATATGCCATCATCTTGATCCCATTCTAAAGGCTGGCAAAGCGTTGACTTCGCCGTTGGGTTGCGAAGGCCTATAGGCGACTGTAACCACCTTCCAAGCTGGGCTGTGTGCCCGTTTGCCAGCTTTGTAATAAAAAAATAAAAGCGACAGTGTATACAATTACTTCATCTTTTACTCAATGCTGGGTAATAATTCACTTAGCGCATTACCTCAGTATTTTCCCAATGGACACATAAAAGTATATAAATTTGGTTCGGCTTGCGAAGTTCGCCTCAAATATTGCACCTAACTCTGCATGCGTGACCGTTACGCCGTTGTTTGCTTTAAGTATATGTCTGCAGTTCGCCTTATGGGTTTTACTGATCTGACTGCGCTCCTTTGGGTTAAAATATATATTTATTTCAGCCTATATATAAACTTCCTTAATTAATGAATTTATCAATTAGAATTGCAATGTAGTCGGTACAAACATACTTTTCAGCAAATTGTTTTGTGACGCAATTCAATCATCTTTATTTAACAAACGCTAAATCATTCATTATTTAAGACGCCTTACTGTCTATTGAAACATAAAAGTTCCTATTTAAATGACGATTGTTGCTCATATTACGCAATGTTGAACAGTAATATACAACACGCAGTGTCTCATTACAGCTTAGTTTGAAAATAAAGCTGTAGTAATGAACACATTATAACCGGGTCAAAGAAGAAATTCGTCAGTGCGTGCTGGCAGAATAGGCATCTATTAAAACAACAAATTGATGTCTCCGATTAATTAATCTTGGTAGTCGCCCAACTGTCTGAGCAGACGAGCGTTTCAACAATAACAACATTGTTCAAGTTCTTGAGTTGACTTTTCTAAATTTAGTGTACATTACGAGTAATGGTTTCTAGTTGTATGTGTATTAGTTGTTGTTTGTGAGTGTCAAGACGATTTAACAATATTTTCATACAGCAGCGTACGTGGTGTGATGTGGAATTTCAATTGTGTGGAAGCGCTACAAAATTTTAACATAAAATTCTAATGGATATAGTCAAATTGAAAACAAACCAAATTGCGCAGACAGTTTGTGAGATGAAGGGTAATTAGAATGGAGGAGGAAAAGAAGAAAGTTTAAAGCTTTGTCGAAGAGTTAAAATCTTCGTCTGTGGTCATTTATAACCAAAGAATTTTGCGTCAGAGCTAGTTAGCTACGCACGATCCACATGTAATTACTTTTGATGGCAAAAACAGCTCTCCTTGTTAATAAACAAGGAAAATCTCGAGTTAAAAACATTAAACACTCGTCTTTCCTGGTATTGTTATCCACACATAAATTTGGCATCAATTTAATATATTTTTTTAAACTATAAAAATGACTAAGCGGAAATTTAAAAAAAGATCTCAAAACTCTTAATCATAACGATCAGAACTGAAATATATTTTTGAAAACCGTAAATATGTATTATATCTTTTAAAGAGTTTTAAAATTAATTGCACATGTTCAGAAACAATAAAGATAAATTCTTAATACCTTTTTTACTGTTTCTGAACATCATAATTCACAGCGCCCAATTCGTGTACGTAAAAATTGAGGAATTTTATAATTTACTTCATAGCATTTTCAAATAATATAATTACGTTCAAATTCTCTTTTAATAACTTCACTCATCACATGTATTGCATCTTATCTTTGTTTAAGCCAATATTAGGGGATTCATTTCTGACTTTCAAATTGGATGAATCGATCATAGTGTTATATAGATCACAAAACTTAAATCATTCAATGTCATTGAATACCGTCGTGTACTTTAAGTTTCGTGCTTTTCAACAAGATGATTCAATTTCGTTGTTTCTTCTTATATTAGCATTAAATAATTAGGATATTTAAATATTTAAGAGGAATAAATTTCGATATCCTTTAAATGATGACAGTAGAAAAGCATTTTGACGTTCTTTTCCGTATATATATCTTGTTCATCCGCCCGTTTGCGACATGCAATATATGTCACGGGTGACGGTTTAATGAATGGGCTGCACATTGCACAAGATATCGGGTCCGTTTTAGTGTCGTAGACGAATGGCACCGATTGATACGGCTATTATTAGAAGTACCGCATTCATTTTGTTAATGTATTATTTACATCTATAGACAAGCATCCTAATTATGTTTAGTTAAACAATCGCAAACGTCAGCGCTTAATATCGTAACTCGGTGATAAGTCCATAATTGTTTATACAACACATGTTTGTTCATTCATTAAAACTTTAATTAAATTGAAAACGGAAATTGATATTAGGCTTTATCAATTTTCAAGCACTATTAGGGTTATCATAATGATTAAAATAACACTGCGAGCATTTACTGTATCTTGAAATGAAACAGGGATTGATTAATATATTTATTCTATAGCAACATACATACACACACACACACACACTTTACTAACAGTATTTAATGTATACAATAAAACGTCACTGTCAATTATATTGTTTGACTGCAATGACAGGTGACTTATCACCTACCTCCTCACCCCCTTTTACGAAGGAACAGAGAGACACTAAGGATTGCTAATTCTAAGATTCATGTAAAATAATAACTAAGAGCTATTTGCTGTATAATATTAAAATAAACATAAATAAGTAAAATAATAAAGTGTTTCAACAAATAAACAAACAACAATACCCACACTGTGTACTCATGTAGAAAATATTCGAGCATACTTTTCTCTACATTTTGCACTTTTTTTGTACTAAGGTATGAGAAGGGGCTATTTCCTTTGGCGTAATAAATATCAGATAACAAAACACATAAAAGCATGTATATATCTGCCGGACTTGGCCGCAACAAAAATAAGCCTCTTTTATCTCTCTTTTACCACAGAGAAACCATAGAATGTAATGTTTGTGTGCGTAAAGTTCCTAAACATGCAAATACACACGTGTATTCGAATCGGAGTCTAAGCAAAAGCCTTAATCATCTCCTTTAACGCATTTCTTACAGGAGCGCAAAAACCATCAACTATAAAGAATAAAAAAATTACATATAGCATTGATTTCAAAATAACAATCGAATAAAACAGTCAAGCACACGAGAAATACAAATTAACTAAGAAATATATTTTCTTACAAGAAGTCTTTGTTGTAATTCCGAGCCTGTGAAGTAATGATTTTTTCGCAACTGGCTCAAAAGTAAGTCGTGCCCTGCTGTGCCCAGGGATCATCATGATCTCACCGACACTATTACTGACTGCCAACCTAGTGTCCCCCTGTCTTCATTATGACAAATATAATCATCAGCAGAAAAGTATTAAAGTTTTCTTTTCTCGAACACTACCTGAATTTGTAATGTTGTTATTGTATGTCTCCTTAGAATAAGTTCATAAGGTAATATACATTTGATCATGACCATTTTATGAGGTCTTCACTTACGATTTTTGTTTTTACAAAATCTTAAACATGTTCGGATAAACACATTGTCGAGTGTCATTATATTTATAACATTATAACACATGCAACTAATGAGAAAATTAGAACATATTTCTATTTTAGCGTTGTTACAATGTATTTTATCGCCGCGACCTTTCTATATGCGGCGTTCTAATCTTGTATTTCATTGAAAACATATTCAGCTCGCAAGGTTGCGATTCGAATTTATAAAAAAAACTATTCCCGTGAATGCTTCCTGCCCCGCTAGGCTACCCATTGAGTAATCCATCCATTCATTGTTGCAAAAGCATGGTGGGTGAATTGTGAATGCAGATGGTGTGGTGCGGTTGGCATGGCATCAATGGCTCCCCCTTCCCGCGGCTCCATTGATCGCAACCGGCGAGGGGGCTGAAGGAAGGGGGACCGGGGGTCACTAGGTCGAGGGGAAATTGTCAGGGGTCGCCACGCGGGCCCGGTGCATTCGTTTGATATCAGCTAGTAACAAAATGTATAAAGCGGAGCGCTCTGACGTCACCCATCGAGAGTTTGTTTATGAGATTACATTATTCTCACCTCTATACTTTTTTGAACGTGCGAAATAGTGCTCCGTGACATGAAACACAAGCTGCAAGAAATTGTTGCTCTTTTGAAAACATTTGGCGAGATTAATTATAATTTTTTAATAAAGTTGTTTTATTCCATCACCTTGAATCGGCAGTTTTTTGTGAACGGGCCCTCTTCGATCTCTTTCAACATGGGTGCTCGTTAAAATGTTTTATGTTTGTTATTAATAGGTATGTTTATACTGAATAGGGCATAGAAACCAGTATCTCGAACATTACACTGTAAGTATCTACAATGTACGAACTTATACAACTACTAGCATAGAGTAGCGAACAAAGTAGATGCTGGCCTTATAATTATAAAAATAGATAAAGATGTAAGATTATTTAATTTTTTCTTATATCTAATTTATCAAATGAGTCCAAAACATTTTTTTTAATGTCAATTTTAAGACACCTTTTACGTCAAGATAAAACTAGAAGAAACTTAAAAAATATTACTTATTTAAACGATACTAAAATACATAACAAAAATTAACAAAAGCAAAAGCGAGTTCACACAAAAACCAAAAAATTAACACTTCTAGAAAGTCGGTGTTAAGTAAAACAAAGAAATTACTATATTTTGTAATATTGTTGTTGCTCTTTTTTTGTAAATTATATGTTGAAGACCTGTGTTGAGTATTGCTAAAGACCCATATATAATATAGTTATTATAAAACTACTTCTAAGGCCTTTTCTCACACCCAAGGATTGTGACTTTGATGGTAGTGAGTAGTCGTTCTTCTCCATCGAGATAGGTTTTGGTCACGGTAGAGTTGTAAGACTCGCATAAAATGTGAAAAGTGCTGTTGGATATTTATATATCTGGATTATATGTATATCTAGATATCTTAATAACATATCAACATTATTATGTTGATATGTTATATTAAAATTTAATAAAAATAAAAGTAATAGATAGATGACACTTTATTGCTCACCAAAAAAACAAAATGCATAATTACAACACTTCTTGGCAAAACAACAGGCGGCCTTGTCGCTAAAAACGATCTCTTCCAGGCAACCTAGATTAAAAGAAATTCTTAACTAATCTGGCGATGTAGCCGGAGCAGAAAAAGATAGGACTGTACAATTTAAACATACATACTTACACTATTTTATAAATTTAATACATATATAAATAATGTGTATCAATCTTCACAATTTGACCATGAACGATGCCTCTTGTTCTTTTTTTTGTTTTGTTTTGTTTGTTGTTGTTTGTTTGATGTTTCTTTTCTCTTTCGGTGTGACGCTACGCTCTCACCAAATATCGTCATTAAACTGTTAGCTTTGTTTTGGTAACTTAAAAAATAACATCAAATTTGCAAAATAGTCATTTTTATATTTTACTTCCGATCAACTGCCAGATGTCGTAGAAAAAAGTCGGTTAAATAGTTTTTTTTTTGCTTTTTAGTTTGAAGTCGGTTTTTTTTGTGCTAAAAAACAAATTTAATGTTTAGTTGCGCAAATGCTTAAATAGCTTTAGAAATAATATATTAAGCGCCTGTAGAAATTGTAGTACTGGCACGCGTATAAAGGTTGCTTCGGTGTAGACGCTCTTCAACAAAGGTTGCTCTCGGTTTCTCTGCGATTCATTCACCAAATCCTAACTAGTGATAGTAGACCTTGGCACCACCTCGGGAGACTTACGAATAAAGAAGAAAATTTGAAAATCGCTCCACGAGATACGACGAAGATATCGTGTAACAAAACATGCGGTTAATAATTTTCGAGGGTTTCTCTCGATTTCCCTGGGATCCACCCATCAGATACTGACATGGCGACAATGAGACCATTTTAGGAGTATACCCTTTCAATTAAAAGAAAAAAATTGAAGATCGGTTCACAATTGACGGAGAAATCGGGTAACGAACATAAAAATGCTTAGTTACATGTACGGCGGTCATCCATAATATGTACTTATATTTATCGCGATTTCACAATATAATTTTGAATTATCATTCAGACTACACCATCCTGTAAAATTTGATTAATAAATATCTGGTAAATTTCGAGAAAAATGACGCACAATGGCATACATAGACAAACAGGCGGTCATGACGATTTCATAAGTCCGCTTCGCCAAAGTAGGTATGGGAACCTGAAAAGTATTTTTTCAGCATGAATATTTCTTTTCAGCGTTATAAAAGCACTCATGTTGGTTGGAGCGATTTTCCGTCACCAGTGCGAAGGCCATGTTATTTTCGGCTGTGCGTGACGTCACGGCTTTCCATACTCTCGACGGGATTTACCCACTAAATAGTGTTTCTCCAGAATAACTTTTCTTTGAAAACATCCGTAGAATACATATTTTGAGATTAGTTGTGGTAGCTCAATAGCAACAATAGAATATACTCGCGTCTCAGTACCGAATATATATTTTATTACAATTACCTTGATAACATTGAAGGAAAACATAGTGATGAAACCTGCATATCGAAGTAACAGATACACCTCATACATGTACGAATGCTAATCCGTCTTAGACAAGCTTAACGGGTATACTGCCTTCTCCCCTAAAGCCCTAAAATGAGAAGGCCCAATAGACAGATATTTATGTGGTGACATAATTTATTTTTAGGATAATAGCAGACTTTTAGTCACATAATGGTCCGTTAACCTTATAATATTATATTAATCAGCGATTAAGTTTCTAGTTTTACTATTTTATTAAAGTCTGTATATTTTTATTTCGGCACCTAACAGCTTAGTAAAGAATGAGTTGTAAAATACGTACGTTCGTACGATAATTACAGATATGTGATACAAAAATCCCAACATTTTCATTGATCTTTAAATAGCTCATTAATCTCTGAGTGCGACATTAATTCGTATTTTCATTCTCATACGCAAACGGGAAAGTGACGTATGTTTGGAAGAGAACCTATTATTATGATATTTGGTAAATGTAGTAAAGTTGAACGTAGATGACGTTCAATAATAATGATAAATATAGGAATAGTTTTTATCCCGAAAGTAGGTAGGTACATTTTGTAGAAAACTTTAACGTGTATTGTTAAAACAAACACCGCCTTAGTCGTAGGCGCTAGATTTCTGCTTAATTATCCATTATAATCCAGTTGAATTAATTGTATCATTTTCCATACAATAAAACAAGTATAGACTGTCGCTGTAGATTCACATCACTTAACTTTTTAAGTAATTAATAAAACCCGTTTGAAAGCGATTAAATGTTTTAATATTCACAATAACAGTAATTAACCGTTAAATCTTAGTATAATTAGGTGCCTGCATAAATTGACAATCAACAAACATCTGCGCGTAAAAAGTTTGATCTCTATCATGTGTGACGACTGCCGAGACTAATTGACTGAACAGTGTGTATAGGGTACGCAGACACATAAACATACATATATATTCCCGAGCTAAACAATTTACATTTGTGGTATGATGGGTAACTTGCTTATCACGAGCCACATTATGTCGTTGTCAGCATTAAACTTAATACCTTATATATAAGTAATTATAATAATAATTTATATAAGTAATTAAAGGTCGAATCTGATGTATAATCCATATATAATATATCCATCCCATTGTTGTTGAGTTTTGCTTTCTTTGTGTTTAGAGGAACTAAAGGTATTAAGAGTTACATTGTCTCATTCTGTTATTAAACAACATTCAGAAACACTATTTTCTAGATAGTTGAAATATTCGTCTTTTGCCTCCAAATGATTGCATATTGGTCTTGCTTCTTATTCGTGCGAGGGTTAAGTAGAAAGACAATGTATATATTATATTCGTAACAAAGCATCTATAATAACATGTAGGTATATTGATACCTATTATTATTGCAAATCTGCTAATATCGGAAAATTGTATGACCCTATAACCATAAACTTAAGATCTTTACACGCTTTAGTTTTTTCGAAATTTCTAGTAATAGACAAATTTAATTTTGTACACACATCTGCATAATATATTATACTTGCTTTCTTTTTTATTTCGCCCTTTGTAGTTCACGTCCTTATGGTTGCCATGGGCATATTAAAATTGGACATCACTACATCTGCCAAATTAATCCTTATATGTTTCTTGCTAAACACTTTATTTGCTTGTATTGTAGGTAGGTATAAGGCACTCGGGACTTACACAAGCGCAATACCCATTTGGTGTGATGCACACAAGCACGTTGACCGGGTCATATCCCCATTCTAGAAGCTCCATTGATATTTCGCAGTGCGGATTCATTGATTAAACGAAACCACTTGAATGCACGATGCATAGTACTTTTTAATAAAGATTTATAGCTTACATCAAAGGATTGCAATGATTGATATAATAAACTGTTTATATAATTATCATTTATATGGTAAATTCCTTAGATCAAAAAACACGTCATTCCTGAATACATATTTTTATTGCACCACGCCTGCTGCCCCATAGGGATGGGATAGTCAGAAACAAGATCTCCACCATAACGGACTTGATAAAGATTGCCCAGTTTTTACCTAAACTTTTGATACATAAAATAAATAACGCATATTTGTATATTACCTAAAGCTCATAGGCAATGAAGTCAAACCGACAACTTCGGAGCGTTATGCTCACATTGGAATAAATATCATAGTGCCCGTTTTTAAAATGTCCATAAAGGAGTATTGAACGAAGGATTTCCGGACGCTGTATCCATTGGCGGCCATAATTTTTTTGCATATCATCTAAAAACACGAATCATTAAGTCTGTGAAATTGTCTGCACATAAATTTCAACATTCTTGTTGTCACGGAACCAGTTACAATATTTTAAGCGTCCTTTTTGTATCATCGCCGTCCACGTGTATCCGGGCTATGGGAAGCCTTAGCTCGGCTGCAGCGGGGTCGCCGAGGGGCGTGGAAAGCTATGACCCAGTTCTCCTCTTGCACAACCTGTCCTATTTTCAGTATGACGTCAAATCCTCCATTCACCCCGGACTACTGAATCGATGTACCCCTAACTGGGTCGACCTGAATGGAACCACTCGTACATTCAACACGAGAAGCTATTTTTGGACACGGAGTTGTCGACTGTGGAGAAACCTCGAAAGGCGATATCCACTTGGGGAACCAGTTTATGCGGATGTCGCCGTAGGACGCATATAAATAATGTCATCACTAATATTATTTAAAATTTAGTTGAGGAATTAAATCGATTTCAAAATGGCTCTCGGAATACTAGTTAAACTTTATTTAAACAAGGTTCTTGCGTTAATGTTTGATGTACAGTCGAAGTAATCGTTTATATAACCATTTACCTATACACTTCTGATAGTGTTATAGATTTGTGATTGACCACAATTCGCCTTATGTCAAGCTGAAATATTATGGCCTAACGTGGGGCACATGAAATGGAATAAAACAGACGACATTGGTCTACATTCCAGAACACTACCTTTACTTAAACGGTGGTTTAGATTTTAATTTAGTTGTAAAATTCAGTTTTCACTTAAAGCCTCTTTCGTTTGTTTCAGATATCGCGAGCAAGTATCGACGCATGTAAGGATTATTTCCGCGACGACCTCATCAAGACCGATTGGCAATTAATGGTCGAGTTGAAAAAGCTCTTCCAGATATTGTAACTTGCTTGCGCTGGTCGTATTAATTCCTTGTTTTTAAAGTGAACACTTGAATTTTCATGAACCCCGTCTGTTCCATCTAACCATAGCACTCCGTTTGTATCATAGAATCTCATGTATCTTTTTATCCATTATTTTTGTTAATTTTTTAAATCAAACCTACACTTTGATGATCAATAAGGTCGGCTTCATACCGGAGTCGCATGCCAAACTCAAGCAACATTTACGTGCAAAAGTATGTATGTATGGCTTTCTCTATAAATACAATGCGGATATAATAGACTTTTATCAAATCAAACTTCGAAAAGCAATTAAGATAATTCGCATGAAATTTTAGGTACTCACAACCTTAGCCGGCAGTCATCACGGCGTGTTTAGCGCTTTCTGATAGATTTTTAATTCGATACATAATTATTTGTGAAAATTACATAAGTTTCATTTATTTAGTAACTTTGAAAATTTTAAAGTAATTGCAGATGCCTGAAACAGTAGTTTCTGAGATAATCAACTATGACGCAGACACCGGAGTGATACCACAAGGGTCTTTATTAACTTTGTGTCGGAACCCTCAAAATAATTCAATGTTTCTGAATAAACGCTAGGGATTTAGGCTGAACTGCCTGCTCTACAATAAATACCATATGTGAAACATGTAGCGACACAATTGTCGTGGCACAGTTAATGTGCGGCTTGAGTTTTTCGACAGCAACCACAAATGTCCATGTCAACCCTTAGTTTTACCCTAATGCCATGCGTAGTGATCGCTGTGAAAAAGAGTATGATATTTTAAATATTTGAATTACATTGTAAATATAACATTATATATGAATAATTTAATTTATTATTTTACTAAATTATCTTCAACCTTTGGTATCTTTGTTTGTGCCTTGGTTTTGAGTAATAACTGTATCAATTGCAAATTAAAAGAAATGTAAATAAAATAACATTTTATTCACAATGAAATATTTGTAGTATTATGTATATAAATTATTTAATAAACTTCTGCCTCTGTGTTATGCTCCGTCCACATTTGTATTAATTTGCACTGACGCGTTAATTTTGACATATAATTCATCATTCCATTCATAAAATCCATAAAAAGTGATCCCACGTAACCCTTATGATGCATTCATGCTTATATCATTTAGTCAGTGACCGTTGCGTTGCATTACTACAACAAGCCTTAATACATTATATAGACGAAAAAGGCCGATCCTAACTTTTTTGTCCAATTTCGCCCGGTTTTCGCTTGAAAATGTAATGTTGTATGTCTTATTTTGATTTTTAAAAATTACGTTACGTTTATGTGGATAATCGCAATGTGACTTCGGGTTTCTATAAAAACGGCCTTCACTTTTAAAACTGAGGGGAAAACGATAGTATTTGACAGGCAACGTAACCATAATAAGATCGACGAAATGATGCAGATGTGGACGAAGCTTTAGTGAATTAGCTAAATCAGGTAGTGCAATAAACGATCTCGGTGGTAACTGGACGTGTCTTCTTAGGGCAATATCTGCGTACTACGGTGCTTTTAAAGTAGATGAAATAATTTTTAATGTTGTCCCGTCATTTCAGTATTAATCTGAGATTTTTTAAATTTTATTAGAGGTCGTCTATTGTGCAAGTATTCGAGATGAGACAACAGGACACGTGGTTGTATATTTTGGTGTTATATATCGAGATTTTATAAAATATTTCCTCGGATATTTTACATGAATTATTTGTGTAAATTTTTATATCGTTCATTCATTTTGCTGATTGATTTCAATTTTCTTATGAGTGAGGTCGAAATAATTTATAAAAACATACCGATCAAATGCGTCTGAATTGTCTTAGGATAGTTATTTTTACTTAAAAACATTACGCACAAGATGCGCTCTGGACAGGTAACGATTTATAACCTCGTAAATAATTTTGTTTTGCATTTCCCTCGGAAATAGCCGGGTTTTATCAAATTGCATAATTACTGGTTACTCACAAGTATATCATGTAGATGTTAGCAATACACATGTTAGGATATACTCCTGTCTCTGTTAAGCTGATATGAGACGGATCAATATTGTCTTTCAATTTGTATGAATCAACCAAAATGCACCACATGAGTCATTCAATGTCATTGAATATCGTTGTGTCCTTTTAGTTCTGTGTCTTTCTACCAAATTGATTCAGCTATGTTGATGAGTGTAATATCAGCATCAAACAGTGGCGGATTTGTACAATAGCCGCCAGTAGGCTATATCGCACCCTTGACATTATAGGCTTAAATCAAAATTTTGAGTAATTGTACTTTAATGCCTATCACTTAAAAATAGGGTATAAAATTAAATAACTTGATATTTTTAATTAGGTCTCTACAGTTCTAAGGATACGATATATTGAAATTCTGCTGCCCCTACCGAATTCTATGGTTCGATATCATAGTTAACAGTCGTTTTAAGTTTATGATTTGTGCACTATCGTCTTATGCCCGGTTCCTATAATTCTTGATGACCGTGTCTTTGCCTTACTATCAGCTAAAATTTGACATAGGTCCATGCAAGTAATGTTAAAATTTATTCAAAAGTAAGGCACGTCAATGAACAGTGAGATATAGGAACTGGCCGTTAGTTACACCATCTTTTTCTAGCGAAAAATGTATCAAGTGCAGAGGTATATCAAATGTACACGTTGAATTTTTGTGTGAACCTAATAACATTTAGATGCAAAAATTAATCTTTTAATTACTTTTAGACATAACAATTTTGGCTTAAAATCTGCCGCTCTAGGTTCCAGTTTACTCAGTCTACTGGTGAATCCGCCACTAATGTTAATTTGATAGTAGGTATTTATGCAAACCGAAACTAAATGACACCGTGACGGTTTCCAATAGGTATATATCGAGCCTGTTTGAAAGAACATCGTCAGCGACATGTATAAAGTTTTACAGGAGAGCTACATTCTACATTAAAAATGTGAGAAAATGAGAAATAATTCTCATATTCTGCAAATACGCTTGCAGTTGCCTGATGACAGGAATAAAAACAGTACTTTTTATCCTCGGGGAAACGATTTTCCTTGCTGTCAAAAAAAAATTAAACTATACATACAAACCACAGATAATACAAGCGACGCATGTTCCAACTTTTTTACAGCTATACTGTTAAATCGCGACATAAATTGTAATAAAAAATATTAATATCTTTTCAAACTTATAAATTACTTTTTACTAAATTTTAATTAATTTACATAAATTTGAGTTAAATATTTACTTTCATCAGTGACAAAAAATACTTGACTGGTAGAATGCCACAGAAAAAACTTGATGCTTCATATGTCGTCACATATATAAATATATTATAAGAGTTCATCAGATTTAAATATGTATTTAACGTCTGATTTTAGCAGAGAAGTAGTTGTTTGTTTAAATAGTCAGTTTTTATTTACTTTCCTCATAGTCGTAATGAACAGCAGAGTGTTAACCTCGAGTACAAGTCCAATTTAGGCACTCGAACTATTAGTGCCCTCGTTACCCTCGTAAAATATCGTATGCCTAAATAGGTCACTTTAACCTCTTGTGCAATAATCTACTATTAAATATAACCAGATATTAATGGTATTACGATCTAAGTTATTTTAGCTTTATGTTGGAATAAAAAAAATTAAATGCCTAAATTCTATCTCTTGCGATATTTTTCCATAACAGGCTCGATATAATAATTTCATTTTAAAAAAACTGCGTTGGACGGCTAAACGAGCCTGTTTTCTAAAAATATGTTGAAAAGTAGACATTAAAGAGTACATACACGTGATATTAAACCATTCTGTGTAGGTTTGAAATCAATAGCCATAAACGTTGTGGGTTTATTCCTTTCTGCGTAACCTACGTCCAATTTTTATACAGCTTTTCTAAATAAGATCTCTAAGCCGATTACTCGTATCACTAGACTGATTTTCGCGGTATCAGCGTAATCGTTGAACTATTTAGAAATTCTTACATTTTTTGTATAAAAAGTACAATTTAATCTCCTGTTTTGAAGCAACGTCGAAACGCAATTTCATACCGATCGGTTTTAAACTAAGATAAAAAGATAATTACATTTGCATCCACGCTCTATAATCATACAAATGTACAAGCGAGTTTCTCATAAAGTTGTTCCTCCTTCCAATTTCTTTGGTTTCGTCCGATGTTCATATGCTATTAACATTATTGCTTTGTATCCAGGGAACATGACGTTTCCGAGATATTCAGAATTAATACAATAATATACAAGAAAACCAACATGAATAATTCTAGTTCATAATATTATTGTATATTTCGATAATTTTGATATTTAAGCCTGTTGGATGAATCAATAACGTTGCTTCCTTGAACCAAGGACGGCATAGCTATTTTGGTGGTAGCTGGCCGTGGTTGCACACGGGTGCCATTGAAGATTGTATTTTGTTGAGAAGCGTCCTATATATACAGGAATTACGAACTAATTGAGGTGTAAAGGGACGTGTGTCCAAAATGAAGGTACAGAAGGTTGTATTTTATATGTAGGTATTTTCCCCTTTTTGAAATGCTTTGTATTATATAGATGGAATCGGACATATTCTTATATTGAAGAAGTTGTATTAAATTACAAAGTATATTTGTGATTTTATTTTGAAAACCTTTTTTCCCTTTTGAGTATAAAGATTAATAATCGTTTAATATCTCAACATTAGTTTGGTTACTATCGATTAATTCGACATGAACTCCGTACAAGGACTACCCGTGTACAGGAAGGTTTGCCGATAACCTCACGATGTCACGCGTCGATGGTTAACCCCACTGTTAAAAAGTTACTTAAATAGTTGTTGCAATTTTAATTTTTATTGTATATAATTTACATAAGTATATACAATAATAGTACGTAGTCATCGGTAAACCTGCACGCGGCTTATATCCGATACCGAGGAAGGCAAGTGAGTAAATGGAAAGATATGGAAACCGACCATAAACTAAGGCTATTCCCATTTTCATTATTACTTGCATTTTTCGGGATAAAAAATTTACAGTCCTCTCTCATCTTAAAGAACTATAAAAATTCATAAATGTCGGTTTTATCGAAGGACTTGAAGAGAGAACGTCGCTTTACAATGTTCAAATAAACTCGCTTTATGATCGATAAATATTGATGTTGCCATACGTCTATTTCTGTTTGTTAAATATTATGCTTAAAACCGTAAATCTTAGTTTTCATTAAATTGTACCAGGGTTATGGACTACTCTTTTGGAATACTCTTGCGTAACGTATTATAGCGTATATCTGTGACAGTATTTGGAACCGATCTTAGAATATGCATGAAAATAGGTACACTGACAATCGTCTTGCTAAAATTGGTTTCAGAAAAACTTCCAAATCTTGCTTATCTTAACGGCGCTAAAAGCACTTCTCTCGCGTGGCGATATAGTAAATCATCACTAGAGTTTCAGCAAACATTGTATTATTTAAACCATAATTTCTCAACAAGAATTAATCAAAAATTTAGTCTTAACTGACGATCAGGGTGGTAGGGCTAAAAATAGTTTTGATGAGAATTGGTTCGTACAATAAGTTGAGTAGGTAATCATTGAGATATGGTAAGTGTTCTATTATTTCTTTGCCGAATGACAAAACCTTAACAATAGACGTTTATCGAAGTCCTAGATAAACTTACACTTAGCCGATTAATTAATCGTCTCAAGTATAAGAAAGCAACAATTAAATCGCATAAACTAAATCTCGCAATTCAAGTCCACTGCTGGTTTTATTCGTACACATCGCTTTCAAAGTCTGCTGTTTCCCTGTTCGAAAAGTTACTTTGATGCCTAGGGTTCTGATTAAGTTACTACATTACTATAAAATATAGTATCTTACTATAATTTTGCCAATAATTGTACTATATATTATAGAAGAAATAATATAGGACGAAATGTACTATATTCTCATCGTCGCGCTTTTATTTAACTTCTTATGATTATTTTAAAAATAATAGAACTCTGCTTGCCAAAGTAAAAAGTTAAAATAAATAAACATGGAAAATTCAATAATCAAATAAAAAAAATTATTCATGAAAAATAAATGTATACCATTTTTTTGTCCTAGTTTTCCCAAAAGTACTATTTTTTTACGGCTAAAAAACAAAAATACTCTATTTTCTTCAATAATGTCGAGATTCTAGTTCTGATAGACCACTTCATCGCCAATAAGCGATCACTCGAATAGTCTGTGAAGTTACGTCTATTATCTGTAGATGTAAGATTTTCTAACAAGTTTGTGATTTATCTCGAGCGAGAAAATTAAGTTATTCTTCGATAGGAAAAGGATATTTTTAATTCCAGTAAATTAAGGTAAATCCTGATTAACAAAAAAACATCGCTGTTTAATCGCCTATTTTGATGAGAAAAGAAAGGTATAAGTACTTTAAGAAGCATATTAAAATTTACGTAGATACAAGTATTTACGTCTTAATTTTTTCCAGAATACAGACCGTAGGTAAGTAATAAAAATGTTACGCATCTTTATACTGCTCAAAACAAGGAAGTTCTCAAATTGAGGACAATCTTTTAACATTCATTATAACATCTGTATGTGAGTTATTACGCCATGCGCCCAACATGTATTTCATCGAAGGCATATGTGCTCACATCCTTTATTTGATGGTCTTTTCCTATGACTTAAATCGGGGTTTTACAATCGTATCTTTGACGTGCTTAAAAGCTGGGATGTTACAGAGTTTGGACCGAAGTCAATCAATTTGTCTATCCTTGATCTAAATTACACTAGCTCCGGTTTTAAAATTGAAATACATATTTCGGAGCTCCAAATTACTACCTGCACCACTCACTATTTACACTCTACATGATAGCTGAGGAGTACAAAATAAAAGCATTGGGCATTGCGACAAATTACGTCGTTATATATGATTGTCCTTTAATTCTTAATACTTTTTATATCCGTAGTTCGCATTTGACCTCCGACCGTCTCCGCCTACGTAATATCTCTAGTGCGAAGAATTATTCTGGAAGCACTTATCAGACAGATTTGTAGATAAAATATTGATTTATTAGTTACATTTCAATATACCTAACATCAAGGGTTCGTATAGCTAAGATTTTTAATGTTCCGCTGACAGTGGGTAGTGTTCCAACGAAGTTTGGATTCTTAATTAGCGCACAGCAGCTTTTAATAACAGGGACTGTAACTATAGCATCAGTAAAAAAGTAGCATCAGTTTATTAAAAGGAATCATGGTCTTAATAAATATTAAAACTTTTAGGATATAAGAATCGTTATTTAGGATTACGTAGCCAAATAACAAACGTTTGAAACTCTTCGCCAATAGGGAACTCTACACTAGGTATGCTTGGACTGACATGCAATTAGCAAATTTAGAATATATTAGGTTGTGTTCATAATATTTTACTAGATTTTCATGACCCTTGACATAACAACTTTTTTTTTATTATTAGTCTCGTTGTTTTATTTTTTGCCACTTATTTAGTCCACAGAACAATAAGGACACAATAGATTCTCTTATTGTTAGTGCTATTGGTATAAAATACCTATAACTTTTAGTTCGGACAATGCTAGATATTAGAACATATTTTTTATACGACGGATAATGTTTTAACGGCAACACAATTTTTACGGCAAAAGTTTTTTGGGTTCAGAAAATATGTATGTAAAGTCGTACTGGAAGCAGTTATTCCACACGTGCACTTAAAAATTTGTGAGTGACGTAATAGAAAAATTATAAGGTTCAAATAAATTTATTTATATACACTATAGAACTTATAAGTACGTTTTGTAGCTCTTGTTTGTCGTCGATAATATTAGCTGGAAGGTTATTATACCTCATACCATTCTAAGAAACACCAATGCCAAGCGGGCATCGCCGTTCATTGGGTGGAGCCACAGAGTTACCTACCGCTCCAATTATCTAAATACCCTTCCGTGTGACGATGCAAAGCATGTCTCTTCAATGGTATATTTAACATAGATCAAACCATTTGGAAGAACAGTTCCTTCAATATTATGATAATGTATTGGTTGTATGTGGGTAAAGAGGCTAAGGGCAATTTTCAAAGTTTTTTTATATATTTCGGCTAGGTAACCATGGTGACTGGGTACGCGTGGGCGACAGGGTGTTGTTTTCAGGGTCTAGGTCACGCCCAGAGCAGCAGGGGCGCATGCGCGTGGACCGGGCCTCCGTTCAGGAATGAGTCTCGTTCAAAGCACCTCGATCATTTCCTCATAGAAGGAACTGCGTACGATACCGGTGAGCGACAACAAGTTGGCTTTGCCCATGAAATTATTAACATATTTGAAACAGTGCTAGTGAGCTTTGTTCTTTATTTACAAAAGTGCAGTGATGTAAGACTTGGAAAATTATTATATTTACGTTTAGTGTGCTAATAAAAATTATATTCAGGAAAATCCTAGGCAGTTGGTCATTTCAAGGTACTCTAATTACTTTTAAAAAATCCATGTATATGGCATGATCCATATATTATTTATTTTTTGTTCTCATACTTATGTATAACAACTGTTTCCGTTGTTTCCGGTTCTTAGGCCTAATTTCCATAGTTTCCGTCGTAGTTTTCAAAGTCTTATCATAGAGTTCAAACAATTTATTCCGTTGAAATTAAATAATTTAAATTATAAAAAAAAATAATGTTAATAATTGAGAATATTACTTCCTAATTTTAAATATTTACGTTTCGTTAAACTAGGTTTGGTAAGGGAAGTTCATTCATTTGTTGAATTTATTTTAAATATGTTAATGTATTAATACGAGTATGAATTCTTGTAATGATGCCAATGGGCGTAGTTAGTTCGAAGTCTGTTAGTAGTCTAGACGAGGAGGCGAGGCCGAGTAGGCATTTTCCTCCACATCGCCATCCTGCTAGACGAGAGAGCTCCAGTTTTGTTTTTTCGGCCACGCGCTGAGCGTCGTTCATTCATGCGTAAGAATGAATGGGGAGCGTCGCCGGCGCAGAAACAGTCGGCGCGCGCACGCCGCGGTCGCGCAGCGCACGCGCCCCTGCGCAAACGCAGAACGATCGCGAGTGACTATAAGCTACAGCTAGGCGTGTTCTTCCATTTACATACGCTGTGCCCACAACACCGCCGCACAACACACCGGATATCCTCTTGGTGCGTCATCTATAAATACTACGCTATTTTAAAACACCATCTTCCCGAAAAGCGAGCCAACCTTGAACGAAGTCCGATTGATACCAAGTCATTCATTAGTGGCATATTCCTATATCCTACAAGCCGTTCTTTTGCCTTACTATAGGTTGAAAATTGACATAAGCTAAACATGCAAGTAATGTCGAAATTCAACCGATAGTAGGGCAAGTAAATGAATAGTAAGATATAGGAACCGGCCCTAAAAAGTTTTACGTTACAACGCTCAAAAAGTTTTTAGCATATATGCCGCCGGCCGTTTTGCTAATTGAAGATAATTTATAAGATATACAACCGTTACCAAGGCGATATTAATTGGATGACTAGCACCCAATTTGGTCATTTAACCCATTGTAGTCATGGCTTCCTCTGTGAATTGTCGATTATCAACATGACTTTTTACTCTGTACTAAAATTTAGAAAGTTTTACGTTTATCTAAAGGAATGCAAACGTTGTCGAAAGAAATTTCTAATGAAATTAACATTAATATCAAATTATTGGATAATATTATTTAAGTAGTTCAAATAAGATATTGACAGGAAGTATCGAGTAGACAGCAAGTTGTTGGGTAAGCAATGGCGGTGTCCCGTTGCATGTAGGCAATCGTGAAACCGCTACTTTACGCTCGCGCCGTTGACAAACGCCTACAACACCTAATACCTATATATATACGCATTAATAACATGTACCACAAATAGACTCTTTAAAAAAATCGAAATTCATATTTTGAAAGGAGACTGTGACTTTTGGGCTAAAGAAATGTAATGAGTTGAGATAGGGCTTAAAAATCCTTATTTTTTCTATCTATCCTATCACAAACGTCAAGTCTAAATTCAGGAAGATGGAATCTTAAAAATAAGGTTACAAATAAAATAAGCTAACAATTACAATAAGATATTGTTATGAATGATTTTCAAGAACTACTAAACATGAAAACACTTAAACCATACGAATAATTCAATCAAATTAACTAATAATTATAATACCGTACCCTTTGTTACTGCCTTGACACGGAATGACTGTAAATGATTTACTTTATGTGTATGTGGTGAACAATAAAGTATTTTCTATCTATCTATCTACCGTAGTGATACGCCACTACGTCCCTTAGGTGAGTAGCGGCACCTCGGACCTGACTCCGGAAGCCAAGGAAAGGCCCCCATATTTGCCTTAGCCAGCCGGCACGGAGTGTAAATCGCTAGAGCTAAGACTCAAGCTCCAGAGGTGAAAGTGTTAAATGCCATAACGTCAGAAGTAGCTTCGGAGTCCATTGTTTAGGTCTATGCAGGGAATGGCGAGTCACGGTTTACACATTTTTCCATGTTCCCTGCACATTTCGACGGGCAGACGCTATCCATAGTCCCCATATTCCCATACCCCTAATACCTCTAGCAGATCATTCCAATAGCCCGGTACTTTTGTTCTCATTTCCCACAATAGACCTACACTGACTGAGGCTTAGGTTAGGTGCATTATCATATGGTGTAGACAGGAATAATCGCTGATCAGTGCCCACATTTGCATTAAATTTGTTAAGGGGTCTCTATGAGTTGGCCTTTCACTGATCCCACGTAAGCCCTCTAAAAGTCCGGGCTATTTTTATGGCTCGTGTTCTCTAGAGACGTAAATAAGAAAAAAAATAACAGCCCATAATTGTCCCACTGCTGGGCTCGGGCCTCCCATTATAGGGAAACGGAGTGTACCGCTACTCCTAGTCAAGACAGCTTCGCAGGTTTGACACGTCGGTTATCTCGATGTGCGGGTTGCATTACGATGTTTTCCATCACCGTTATTAGCACGAGGTAATTGACTAATTGTAATAATATGCACATTAGGTCAGAGACGCTGCCTAAGTGCTCCATGCGTTCTGGCCCGGATCGAGCCCGCGCGCCCTTTGAGTTTGGGACGCGTGCGGTAGCCATTCCGCTACCACGACTTATTAAGTAAACCCACTACAATTATAAAAAATATCAACACAATAACAATTAATCTTAAAATCGCTCTCATATTTTTTTGCAATCAGGGCCCAAGAATGTATAAAAAGCATATCCGTCACCTTTGTTTTTGACTCATTAATGATACTCAAAACACTGTTATGGGTACTATATATCAGTTTTATAATAAGGTAACACTAATATCTATACTGCTAGATACCAGTGTTACCGATACAGTACACATAAGCAGTGTTTTGTATGGTACCTACTGACAAAACACTGCTTATGTGGAATGCAAGAAGATAATATGTAATTTCAACACAAATTATTTGCACATAATGTAACAGCACAAGTTAGTCTAAGATGTGCATGTGAGTTTAAAGGTGTTCAACAGCTGTAATTTATTTCGAATGATAACCAATTTATGTTATATTCTGTTTAATATGCCGAAATGTATGAGTAAATTTCGAAAATGTACCCAATAGATGTGTGCGGATGCAATTTGTTCTTGTGCCCTTAAAGAGCATCGGCATATCTAAACCTATACCTGTTATCTTTAAAACAGATAATAATAAATTGCCTTTTAAATTGTTGAAGTTGTTTATCGGAGTGGCGCCTGTCTTACTTTTTCCCTATGATAATGCTGAGTGGAGTTGTAAAAAACACCTAACTGACAAGACTGAAGTATCGAATAATGGATTTATTGTGCCGATATAAATCGAAAGGACGGTGACTCAATTCAAATAATATGTTAATTTTGAGATGGCGCAAGATGACATCGATTTGGCTTGCCGGCCAAATGCGGCGTGCCTTTTCGTGGAAAACGTAGTCGACGAATGACAACAGAGCTCTGTTTCGTCAGTGATTTGTTAATAAGCCCTCCCGTATTCTACGCCCAAGTTATTAATGTAATTAATCAGAAATTTATTATACCATTGCTTCTACTCGAATGCTTTTTCATGTACTTGCATATACTGTTCTGGCGGGTTGAAACATTTCTACTGTTAAGCGCAACTTGGTAGTGGAAGAGGAAACCCTACAAGGAGTTTTGGCCACGCCGTAAGTTGAATTTGAATTTTACCTATGACGTGACTTACTGATTTATCCATTCAGTAGTTTTTACGGGATGCTTTAAGAAACCGTCAGATGGCCACACAAAACTTCCAAAGCCTGGTATTTTCGAAATCTCCTGGTCCGAATGAAATGTTTTGGTGGACTGAATTCTATTGATCAAGCAGATCATGCCACTTTTCTGGGTCTGCAATTTGATAAAAGTCTCCCTCTAATGGGGTTACATTCATAAAATATGCACTTAACCAGTATACCGTGTGAGACCCACCATTGTCACGCGGGCCTGCTATTTCGCAGTCTTTCACTCTGTCTGGCAATATAGGATCGAACTGTGGATACGGTCAGCCTGAATAAGAGATCAGTAAGAATTATAGCGTAAGTACAGCATAGCATCTGCACTACTAGCTACTACTACTCTACTAGCATCGGCTAGACTCCGCTAGACCATATTTTAAGGATCTCTGCATTTTGAAGTTGCCGGCAATCATCATTTATCAGATTGCAGTACTTACACGGAGCCTGCTAGGGCACATTCTTACGGCACTGTAAAACTTTCAACCACATCATGCTCGCTGACTAAGATGAGCAAGACGGTACATATAATTGGCGATTTAGTCTACAATAGACTGCCAGTAAATAAATAATCCGTAAGCCTCGTTTATTTCAAGAACAGATTAAAAAATTATTTAACCGAGTAGGCGCCGAATTCAATAGAAGATTTTATAATTTAAATATATTATATAATAACATTGTGTATAAATCGTTTATTATCTGTGTAACCGGCGTGCACATATTATATTATGAGACTTGTACGAAATAAACGAATCGAATTAAATTCATTGTACAAACTCGACAACCCAATAGATTTATTATATTTTATATACAGATAGTATATGTAATAATAGAAAAAGATAGTGGGCAACACTGCTGGTCATTCGGCGGCGTCCCTTGGTTAAAATGGCTCTTCCTAAATGTATTGTAAATTGTAATGTAAATTTGGAGTTTAAAATAAAACACAATTATTGAAGATAAAGTGTTTATCATTAATTATAACCATATGAAACACAAACAGTATATGAACATATATATCACTGCAAAATACTGTTCTTCCATTACCAGTTGCGTCCGGAGCATCCGCTTAAAAGACCTAGGTCCGCTTAAACCTCTGCATAATCGACACGGCAGAACGACTACCCCCGAGATACAATCGCTCCATCGTGTGGGAAAACGGCAACCGGTAATAAGAAGGATGAGGAAGGAATGAGTAGAGGACGGAAAAGATATTATAAAATTTTAGAACTGGGCATTAATATTACAAACAGGATGAGGATATGAATGTGGCAGCTTACGGTGTCGGCCCGAATGCTCATATACTCTTGTAAAGTTATTATAAAATATACGCTAATTGCTATCGTTTTTCATTATACTTGTTGGTTTAGTTAGGTAATATTACTTGTAGTTACTTGATTACAATTATTATTTAATATAAAATATATTAATTAATAGTTTCCGTTGATAAGGTGTGGTGTGACGTGTGATTTGGCGCGGCCATGCGCGCGTGACTACAAATGGCGAGCGGACAGCTCGACCTCGCCAGATAAATCTATCAATGAACAAGATAAGGGGACCGCGTGTCACGCACCGCAGGAAGTGCCCTATAACTCGCACTCCTGCACTCTGAACCAACACAACCGACCATATCGTTCCTAATACATCACTCAACGCTTTGAACGCATTCTTAAACACAGGTCGCGATGCAATTGAATCTTTTGAAATATTCTTTACTCGTTTCTCTATCTCAGCTTTTGCATTTATCGATAATTAAATAGTTAAGAATAATTGATACAACCCCGCATCTGTCAGTGTCGCCAGCACGGCATGGTTTTGAGCCGTGTCTGGGTGTAGCTTGAAATCTTTACCAGAGTCGCATCATCGGCTAGGCTGATAAACGCGAGACTGGCTCAAAGAACTGGAATGTATTTCTATATTAAAAATTAGAGAGGAATGAGATTATCTAAAATTCTTAGATAACCAATTTGTGTACCAAAATAATTAAAAATTCTATCTTCCTCAAGATCCACATTATATTTCAGGATAGTTCCTGGATAGGGGCCATCCCGTCATACGTCATTATGTCACAAAAAATTTCTAATCCTTTTACCCCTCCTCCGTCCTTGTCGCAGCTGGTCATATTCGTGACACTCCTCCCTACAGTGTGACATCACATATTTTTCAATTTATATCAAGAAATTATTAAATTAAAATACTAGTTCCGTAATTAGTTTTATCTCCACTTGAATAATTTTTTATAGTTTAAACGTTAACTGCAGCGAACTTGTATAATAAGTACAGAGTCACTTTATATCCTGATGACAGCAAGGTATAAATCATCATGATTAAAACAGTTTTATAAAATACTAGCTCCTGCCCGTGACTTAGTCCGCGTGGAATAGTTTAAAAAAAGTAAGTTACAAAACCCCCCGATTTTGAAACATTCTTCATTGGTGCTCAGCGCCTATTGGTCTTAGCGTGATGATATATAGCCTATAGACTGCCTCGATGGCTATCTAACACGGAAATAAATTTTCAAATCAGACCAGTAGTTCCTGAGATTAGCGCGTTCAATCAAACTCTTCTGTTTTATATATTAGTATAAGATATAAAATACATAATGTAGCTGTAACGCAAGACCCCCGATCTTCCCTAATCGAGCTTTAAAAATGTATTTAATATTTCCAAGATGTTATATGCTAACTAAGTTCGTTAACTCCAGTTAGTTTGACCGTTAAATGAGAAATGTCTATTTATCACACTTTAATCACATATACAGGGATATTTGAGGATATCCTGATTTCACTAACAGTGCAATACGAAGTAGTCCAATATCGGATATCCGTTTCAAATGTAATGTTACTTAGAAGCGTTTAATATTAATACCTACGATAATTATACACTAGGTTTCTCGTTTCCGTTGTTTTATAACATGCTGTGCTTATTAGGCAAATTATATTTTATCCAATAAATACGTTTGAAGTCACTTTAGTAGATTCAAACATAAAAATATTTTTATACGCGATTTTTTTGAAGTACCACTAATATAGATAGATACCTACTAAAGATTTATGAGACATACCGATTGTAGACGAAGCAACAAATGCTCTTTGTGTCTTTTTTTAATGAGGAGAAATCTACTTATTGACTTGTAATCGTGTGGGTATCATCTAGTTCCTACCTTAGATAGGTTGCCACTACCGGACAACTCCACTCCCTCATCTGAAGCCTCAAGTGCATGTGGACCCTCCTTTAAGTTTCGCCCGTGGCCGTCTTATTATACAGCGCTGAAAGTTATCTAGGCCAATCCAGCGCTGGAATCTTCGCCTGCGGCAGTTTCACGTCCAGTGGACCTAATGTCACTTTAAACTATCTCTGACGAGAGGGCCCAAGACGATCGCTTCTAGAGAATAGCTTAGTGAAATTGTTGACACGTGTCCAGATTTACTAGTATTTGTACGATAGCATAAAGTTCCACTTTATTCTGGTACTTGACATGAGCGTCATACGAATTTGTGAAAACAGGCGCTGTAGGTCCTCAGAACTGTTTACAAATTAACATAGTATAATATATATGTACCCACATCATCGATAGACACTCATTAATTTTTGAAAAAAAAATTGTCACATAATAGACAGATGAACAAAATAATTTTATATACGTATGCCTGGTAGACCAGGGAGAGGTGGATCAACATAGACAGCAAGCAGTCAGAATTTTCACGGACGGAAGCAAGATCGGCGGGGAGGTGGGAGCATCATTGTCCTTTTGGGACAATGATGCAGAAACCAGGAACCGCCGATTGAAGCTCCCGTCTTACTGCACAGTCTACCAGGCGGAACTGTTGGCCATATGCAAGGTAACTGAGGAAATCCTTAAGAGCCCAGAAGAAAGCTTTGGGATATACAGCGATTCGCGCTCGGCACTTCAGTCAATAGTTAACTGGAATAGTACACACGAGCTGGCGGTTACAGCTAGGCAGAACGTGAGACGGATTATGGCAATGGGGAAGGGGGTCTCATTATACTGGGTAAAGGCGCACGCCGAGGTGAGGGAAAACGATAGAGCGGACGCTCTGGCGAAAGCCGCTGCTCAGTCCCTGAAGGTAAAACCTCATTATGACAGGTGTCCGGTTTCATTTGTAAAGCGTCTGCTCCGTATGGACACGCTCGACAAATGGAACCGGCGATACAGGGACGAGCCAACTGCGTCCGTCACTAAGTTTTTCTTCCCGGAAACGGCGAGCGCCTACAAAATCATTAGAACACTAAATCCGACCGGAACGATGACCCAAATGTTTACAGGGCATGGGGGTTTCTCCCAGTACTTGCATCGGTTCAAGTTAAAGGGAGATCCCTCATGTCCCTGCGACACAGGAGAAGTTGAGACGCCCCTTCACATTATCTTCGGCTGCCCCCTTTTCGCGAGGAAGCGTTATAACGCAGAATGCGCCCTAGGTATTAAGATATGTCGCGACGAAATAGCAGCGCTACTTAGTAAGAAGAAAAGGGAGGTCTTTGTGGAGTTCGCAGTAAATGTAACCGAAATAGCCATCAAAAATAATCGCAATTAATAAACATTGCAACATATAGTTGTATATGTTTAACAATGTTTAACCAACTAGAATAATATAACACAAACAACCAACATATATACACATAGATATAATAAACTAAATAAGTAATAAAAGTAACATAAAAAAAAAAAAAACTAAAGTAATACATATATATAATAAAACATGTGAAAGTAGAATAAGAAAACATGTATAAAGTAGATATGTAAACACTAAAATGTTAATGTAAAAGTAAAAATAAAAACTACATAGATATAAAGATTGTAAGAAAGAAATAAAATAGAAATAAGTACAGAAGTGTAAAATAGTAAATAGTAACAATGTAATAGAATAAGTATTATTAAAGTAATAAAAAATCCCTACCCATCCCTTGAAGTACTAGTATTAAGAAATAAATAAAGAATTATAAAACATAAAAGAAAAATAAAGACCTCTGTCTTGTCATATGACGGAGGAGAAGGCGTAAAAAAAAAAAAAAAAAAATTTATAAAACTCCGTTTAATTGAAACCGCCACAAAACTCTGAAAATAAAATAAGAATAATACAGAAATTACAAACATATAAAAACAACGCCTCGCTTTATATTCATTCATTTACTTGCATTTTAAACCGATATTAGACGATTAATTTGTGTCTTTCAATTTAGATGTATGAACAAACATGAATAATTCAGTGTCATTCATGAATGATTGAATGAATGGATGTTCTTTATTGCACACATAGGTTAACAGCGTTATAAGAGACAGAATGCGTTTTTAGATCGATTTCTCAACAGTGTTTACAGTAGTTATACACACTTTATAGCGGTGAAAAAAATATATGTCAATCTTGATCATATTTCTGAAGTAAACTTTGTACTCGGAACGCATTTGCGATAAATTTTCTCGATAGAAAATAATTGCAAAGTAACCTCTAAACGAGTTATTCAATCTTCGTTATTGTTATTACTGTTAATCGTACATCTCTAAAATAAATAACAGTAACATATCATATTATAACAAATACAATTATAGAGTTTTATTCGGTTACTTAACTTAATTTGGAAGTAATTAATTATTTTATTAAAAATGACTGCAAAAATCCCGCCTGCCGGTCCCAATGTATGGAATTTATCATTCCGCAGGACGGCTTCGTGCTTAACGGTCATGTCGCTTTTTGTAGCTCCGCTGCTAAAAAGTAATTTTAAATAAATGAAGGAGCAATAATAACCAGAATTTTGACGCGGTCGCGCTGTACTTATTTGGCGTATACGGTAGAATTCTGTTCTAAATCACAGGATGTGTGGGTTCGAACCCTATTAGTTTCACTTCATCTAGAAGATTTTTTTATTTTTATATGAAAGTTGATAAAATGCTCTGTTTCTCTTCCTAAATAATTTTATAAAATGCAAGAAAATACTTTTCTAAATTTTTATATTTCATTTCATCTCTACTTTTATACTATTGACAATAAAACGTATTTAAATCAATCTTACAGGTAAAATAAAAATTCGAAAGCGCCATCTATGTTTCTCAATAGAAAATTACGTTGACACGTGGATAGTTAGAAATAATATGAAGATTCAAATTCAAGTTGAGTGCTCGCTCCATTTTCCTTTTCTAACTATTTTTTTTATTTAGCCCTATTATGTTTTTAACACGCTTTTATTAGCTTCACCTGTATGTATGTTTGTAACCGACCCCTTTGAGCTCGATTTTGTCCTACTTTGAACGATCAGATTTAATTCAAACTTTGCACACCTGTCAAAGGTCGATGACAATGCAATAATATGGTACCATGGAGCTGATCTGATGATGGAGTCGGAAGGTGGCCATAGGAGCTCCTGTACTAAACAAGATAAACCCTTCGTGTTTGGGCTCATATGTTTATATCGCGTAACAATGCAATAATATGGTACTATGAAGCTGATCTTATCATGGAGTCGGAAGGTGGCTATAGGAACTCATGTACTAAACAAGATAGACCCGTCGTGTGTGAGCTCGTTTTACTTATCTTGGCTAGCCCTCTGCTGCTACATGATATGCAGGATCTCAAAAGATTGTTTTAAAAACATTAAAAAAACAACTAAAAAATGAAAAATAAATAATAGTTAAAAAAAAAGCGCTTTGAATACACCCCTCGCTTTTTTTTAAGACTCCATTCATCAGAAACCAAATGTATTAAATTTTATTATCTGTTTTTTAGTTGGATTTTTTATGAAAGCGTGTTTTTTTTAGTTTTTTTGAAACTATTATTATTTACTTTATAGTTCTTATCTATACAGATAAATAAAAGTGAAGTGCCTGTTTGAAATCCCAAAATAAAGTCTAAAATAATCGGACTAGGCGATTCCGAAAATGCTATTTATAGAATTTTTGCCTGTCCGTCTGTGTGTCTGGATGTTCCGGCTAATCTCTGACACAGTTGGATCGATTATGACGTAATTTTCATTGGCAGATAGCTGATGTTATAAGAAGTAACTTAGGCTACGTTTTTAGGGTTCCACGAAAAAAAATCCACAAGTCTCACTGTTTGTTATCCTTTTATGGAAAGACTATTGAACCGATTTGGCTGAAACTGGGTACATATGTTATGTTAATACCGAGGGTGGCCAAGAACTACTTTTTATCCCGAAAAATGAGATAGTTTCCGAGATGAAAATATATTTGGCCGAACGGGTCTAAATGATCAAACGGCTGAATAGCCCAAATGGTCGAATTGATCGAAATGACTGAAATGGCTGAAATGACTGAAATGACTGAAATGGCTGGAATGGCCCAAATCACCGAAATGGCTGAAATGCCCCAAATTTCTGAAATGATTGAAATGGTCGAAATGGCTGAAATAACCCAAATGGCCAATAGGTCGAAACGACCGAAATGGCTCAAATGGTCGAAATGGCTGAAACGACAAAAAAAATGATATGGCTGAAATGGCTGATATGGCCAAAATGACTAAAATGAGTGTAATGGCCGCAATGACCGAAATGGCTGAAATGACTGAAATGGTTGATATGGCCCAGATGGCCGAAATAACCGAAATGGCTGAAATGACTGAAATGGCCGAACGGGTCTAAATGATCAAACGGCTGAATGGCCCAAATGGTTGACTTGACCGAAATGGCTGAAATGACTGAAATAGCCGAAATGGTCGGAATAGCTGAAATGGTCGAAATTGCTGAAATGGTCGAAATGGCTGAAATGACCCAAATGGCCAAATGGTCGAAATGACCGAAATGGCTGAAATGAATAATATTTTTGATATGGCTGAAATGGCTGATATGGCGAAAATGAGTGAAATGGTTCAAATGGCCGAAATGACCGAAATGGCTGAAATGCCCCAAATCACCGAAATGCCTGAAACGACTGAAATCGCTGAAATGGCCGAAATGGCTGAAATGAATGCAATGGCTGATATGGCCCAAATGGCCGTAATGACTGAAATGGGTGAAATGGGTAAAATGACTGAAATGGCCCAAATGTCCGAAATGGCTGAAATGGCCCAAATGGCCGAAATAGCTGAATTGAGTGAATTCGCCCAAATGACTGTAATGGCCAAAAACACTAAAATGGTTGAATTGACTAAAATGACTGATATGGCCCAAATGGCTGAAATGATTGAAATGGCCCACATGGCCGAAATGACCGAAATGGCCGAAATGGCCAAAAACACTAAAATGGTTGAAATGACTGAAATGGCTGAAATGATTGAAAAGGCCCTAATGGCTGAAATGGTCGAAATGACTGAAATGGCTGAAATAACTGAAATAGCCCAAATAGCCGAAATGGCTGAAATGGCCGAAATGGTCGAAATAGTTGAAATTACTGATATAGCCCAAATGACCCTATTGGCCGAAATGGTCGAAATGGTTGAAATGACTGATATAGCCAAAATGGCTCTAATGGCCGAAATGGTCGAAAGGTTGAAATGACTGATATAGCCCTAATGGCCGAAATGGCCGAAATGACTGAAATGGCTGAAATGGCCGAAATGGCCGAAATGACTGAAATGGCTGAAATGACTGAAATGGCTGAAATGGCCCAAATGACTGAAATGGCCGAAATGGCTGAAATGGCCGAAATGGTCGAAATGGTTAAAATGACTGATATAGCCCAAATGGCCCTAATGGCCGAAATGGTCGAAATGGTTGAAATGACTGATATAGCCCAAATGGCCCTAATGGCCGAAGTGGCCGAAATGGTCGAAATGGTTGAAATGTCTGATATAGCCCAAATGGCCCTAATGGCCGAAATGACTGAAATGGCTGAAATGACTGAAATGGCCCAAATGACTGAAATGGCCGAAATGGGCGAAATGGCCAAAAACACTAAAATGGTTGAAATTACTGAAATGGCTGCAATGGCCAAAATGACTGAAATGGCTGAAATGGTCGAAATGACTGAAATGGCTGAAATTACTGAAATAGCCCAAATGGCCGATATGGCTGAAATGGCGGAAATGGTCGAAATGGTTGAAATGACTGATATAGCCCAAATGGCCCTAATGGCCGAAATGTCCGAAATGACTGAAATGGCTGAAATGGCCCAAATGGTCCTAATGGCCGAAACGACTGTAATGGCTGAAATGGCCGAAATGGCTGAAATGACTGAAATAGCCCAAATGACTGAAATGGCCCAAATGGCCCAAATGGCTTAAATGGCCCAAATGTCCGAAATGGCCCAAATGGCTGAAATGACTAAAATGGTTGAAATGGCCAAAATGGCCGAAATGGCTGAAATGGCTTTAATGGTCCAAATGGCTGAAATGGCTAAAATGATTGAAATGGCCTAAATTTCAGCAAATCGTTCCAGTAGTTGTTCCGTGAAAACGGAACAAACAGACAGACAGTTTTTTTCGCATTTATAATATTAATAGGGAAGAGCTAATATGAATTCATTGTTATTCCATAATACAATGAAATAATTTCAATAAAATTTACCTACCTAAAAACTAATATCATTAAAATATTTTATACTGCATCAAATTTAGTTAGAAAAAGTGAAAAAAATAACAAATTTTTTGGGGATCGAGTCCTATACCTCCTCACCACCAGAGTATTAGAATACCATTAGACTAAATATGTTTAATATTAAAGGTCGAATTTTCAATAGGTATTATCCATGTGATCTCTCACTTTAGGATTTAGGAAATTTAGGATGTTTTGTCTCGCTTCCTCTTGTTCTCAGCCGCATGAATAGTGTGATATCGGTGCCGTGGACGTTAGCTACGTACCTACTTATCAGAGAGTACTTTATATACTGCTTATGTTATGTAGCGCATGTTCGGTGATATACAATATTTTACCACACGCACGCACGGCTTAAACTGGCGCTGTTCCATCGAAGTAAACATTGGTTGCGCGGGGGTAAACTATGTGAAACACCGATTTGAATTAGGAATATACAGGCTCAACTCATTTTTGTTCCATAATACAATTAAATAATTTTAATAAAATTTACCTATCTAAAAAGTTTTTGGAAAAAAAACGTAAAGCCTGAGGGGAAGGTTCGAACCCTGTACCTCCTAGTTACTGTTGAGCATGGTAAGCCGTTGGGCTAGAGACGCTTAGGAAGATACGTCAAAATTTCAATAGGAATTACGCATACAAACGGTCTATCTCACTTTAGGATAGTTTGTCTCGCTCTCGTGGGCCTTAGAATCAAATAAATTGAATCAAGTCGTCATGATCACCGTGCGCGTCGGTATGATCAATTGCAATATTTCGCCACGGTCGAAGTTTTATTTGGCGCTGTTCCATCGAAGTAAATATCGGACGTGCGGGGTTGATTTTATGAAATGCCGATTTGAATTAGGCGTACATAGCCTCTTAAACATACATATACAATAGGAGGTCTTATCACCGCCGGCGATATCTTCCAGACCACCTTTACATTGATTTAAACTTCAATACCGTTGTGTTTATTCATTTCGATTGATTCGTCTAATATCAACTTAAGCAGCGTGGTATAGAAGTAATTCGACTTGTAGAAGAACTGAATATATTCTTTGAACAACTTTTAATACATTTTTAGACCTTTTCTACGTTTTCCCAGGGCTCACGCACCTTTAAATAAGGCCCGAAAACTAGTTCTACCAATTAAATAAGTATACAATAATAATTTTCGTAGAACTATTGACGTCAAGATGTTGGTGTTGACGATTATAGAGATCTGTCTAAAACAAAGCGCTTCAATTACTTTCTAATACATAATAATTATAATAAATCTGTTCTAGTTTGTAATTCGCACCAGCAGAATCCAAAATTGCAACTTTTAGATTTTTTGTCTGTCAGTGTCTGTAAGAGCATCGCGTGATGAAACTGAACGGATTTAAATAAACTCAGCACAGAGGTAGCTTATATCCTGCGTCAAAACTTATAGTTGAGCCGTTCTAAAAAACCGCACTTCAAGTTTCATATAAATACTGACGAACTAACTTTGTAACAGTATCAAAATAATTTATATCAAATTCAAACACTTAAACTTAAATAATAGTATGTAACCTGGAGATTGATATATAATCAAAAAGTTAAAACAAATCATAATTAAGTTATCCGTATTTTATACATTTTAAAGATAAAAAAGACAACGAAACGTAAAATTATTTTTTTATAATAATAAATCGTGTTATTTTAATTGATTATGTAATGTGCGACTTCCTATATCGTTTCAACTACTAAATACAGTGTGATAAAGCCACATGTGCTTTATAGACTGGCAGAATTATAGGACACTTTTCATTTCGATAAAATATGACGTTATGCAGGATAGATGAATAAAGAGAGAGAGAGATGACGCTGTAGTTAGGTTTTTAGCGCTGGCCGTTGCAGTTTATTAACAAATACATCGTCGTCATCATAGCAATGACGCGAATGAAGTTTTGTTGATACATACTATTCCCCGTTCTCGATAATTTGACGCGCAGGTTTACCAACAATCAAAAATATTAACACATGAAGCTAGAGTTTAAAACACTCAAAACCGCAATAAATATTAAAAAACTCCAACAAAAATTAACAATAATTTACGTTTTGTAATAATCTCTATTTATAACATAATAAGTGATGTCAATTTTTAGAGTTTGATACAATTGGACCGATTTAAGCAAAAATGTTCCAACCCACAACAATCATGCTTTTATACAATATGGAAAATATTACAAAAATCATTCTGCTTAAATGTTCCAAATGAAAACTACTGGGCCACAAAGTATGTTAAATTTTTAGGGGACCAAATGACAGCTATTCCGCTATGAACAAAAAAAGAATCACGTAAATCGAATCATAAATCTCAGAGTAATCGTTGTACATACATAAAAAAATACCGGCCTAGTTGAGAACCTCCTCCTTTTGGAAGTCTGTTCAAAAAGGTGTTGATTTGGGCGGGGGTGGCTATGCTACGGCTAAAGGCCAAGAACGCCGCCCCTGGCCTTGACGGCATACCAGGGCGTGCGTGGGTTCTGTCCTACGACGCCCTGGAGCCCCGACTGATGGGGCTTTTCAGCGCATGCTTAGAGCAGGGCCAGTTTCCACAGCGGTGGAAAACAGTACAGCTGGTCCTGCTGCGGAAGAAGGGGCGCCCTGCGGACTCGCCGTCCGCCTACCGGCCCATTGTGCTGCTGGACGAGGTAGGAAAGCTCTTTGAGCGTATCATCGTCCACCGCCTCGTCCAGCACCTAACGACGACGGGGCCGGATCTGGCGGACAAACAGTTTGGTTGTAGCACGGGGCGCTCCACGATCGACGCGATCATGCGCTTGAGAAGCCTGGCGGTGGACGCAGTCTCCCAGGGCGAGGTCTTGTTGGCGGTGAGTTTGGACATCGCCAACGCGTTCAATTCCTTGCCCTGGGCATGCATCATGGAGGCACTCCGATATTTCGGGGTACCGACCTACCTCCGCCGAATAGTTGGGGTATATTTAAATAGTCGAGCCGTCACTTACCCGGTCCACGAGGGTTGGAATCGGCGAGCAATGGTGTGCGGTGTTCCACAGGGGTCGGTTCTGGGTCCCCTCCTGTGGAACATCGCATACGACTGGACTTTGAGGTGTCGGGTCCTCCCGGGCGTCAGCGTCGTATGTTACGCAGACGACACGCTGATCGCCGCGCGCGGGAGGACCCATAGGCAGGCGTGTCTTTTAGGCACGGCTGGGGTGTCAACGATAGTAGGCAGGATCCGGCGTCTTGGTCTGGAGGTGGCGTTGCAGAAGACCGAGGCCGTGATGTTTCACGGTCCTCGTAACCGCCCACCTCCAGACAGTAGCATCGTTGTAGGAGGCATCCGCATCGGCATCGGGCAGACCAGGAAGTATCTGGGATTGGTCCTCGATGGCCGATGGGATTTTTCGGCACACTTTCGGCAGCTGCTCCCCAGACTCAAGGGGGCAGCCGATGCGCTGTCGCGCTTGCTCCCAAATGTCGGGGGGCCTAACGCCACGCGCCGAAAACTCTTCGAAGGCATCGTACGTTCGATGGCCCTTTATGGGGCCCCGATTTGGTCGGACCGCCTGACGGCCAAAAAAGCGGCGCTGTTGGGTCAAGCGCAACGCATATTGGCCGTCAGAGCAATAAGAGGATACCGAACGGTGTCCTTCGAAGTGGCCTCGCTACTCGCCGGATCCCCCCCATGGGACCTGGAAGCCAGGGTCCTGGCGTCACTATACGTGTGGCGCAAAGATGCCCTGGCCAGGGGCACCAGACCCGCGCCTCGCGAGATCGAGGCGTGCAACTCGAAGCTCCGCCAGGTAGCCGTGGGGGTCTGGGAAGATCGCCTACGACGCCCCAGCGCGGGCCCCGCCACCATTGAGGCGGTGCGGCCCGTCCTGCAAGATTGGCTTGAACGAAGTCACGGCACCCTGACCTTCAGGCTGACACAGGTCCTGACGGGGCATGGTTGCTTCGGAAGGTACCTGTGTCGCATCGGCCGCGAGGCAACTTCAGGGTGCCATCACTGTGACACGGGCGACGAGGACACGGCGCTGCACACACTCCAGGAGTGTCCAGCGTGGACAGAGCAGCGCCGAGAACTCGTCGCCCATACCGGATTTGACACCTCGCTCCCGGCCGTGGTACGTACCATGGTCGGGAGCTCCACCAGATGGGACGCCGTCTCCTCCTTCTGCGAGCAAGTCATGTTTGCGAAGGAGGAGGCGGAACGGGAGCGTGAGCGTAATTCCCTGCTCCGCTCCCGACAAAGGAGGACGCGTCGGCGCCGGAGGTCTGATTTAGACCTTCGGCCACCGTAAGCGGGCGGCGCGGCCCCACCCGCGCCGCCCGCTTACGGTGGCCTCTAGGGGTATAGAGGTTCTCACTCACCCGCACATGCCGTCGAGATGAGAGCGCGAGTGTTCCGCGCGCGCTCATCTCTCTTCCCGTGGGGCGCGTTACAAACCGCCCCACGCCGAAAAGACCCAGTTGTCGCCGGGGGAGTAGCTCCCCCGGCATTGGAAGAGGCCCAGTGAGCGGGGCCCACGCCTGTCAGGGCAGAGGAGTTGGGAAAACCGCATACACGTAGCCCTGGCATAAGGCGCAGGACGGAACACCCAGGGGTTTTAGTGGGTATCCCTAAGTGGGGAGTGGAAATAGCGTGGCACCGGTTCTGACCGGGCACACTAGTGCCACCCCCGATCTGGCGAATCCCACACTGTCTCACCGGGTCGCGAGCATCCCCCAGGCTTCTGTGCCTGTCGCGGCTTAGTCCTCAATCGGATTTCCCCTGGCCAAAAAAAAAAAAAAAGGGTGTCGTAGAAGATTTAAAAGAATTATTATAGCTGCCAGGAAAACGGGTTGACAAAAAGAGGTTACACGCTTTGAAATCATTATTTCATCTTAAATCGAATGATTGCATTGACTACTATAAGAAACTGAAGGGAGACGATGCAATAATAGATGATATAGATGGGTATTGTGATGAACCTGATTTTGATTTGGATGAGGAGTAGGGTCACTTTGGTATTTTTTTAAATAAAACTAGAATAATAAACATATTTGAGTTTCTATTTTTGACATTTTTGAAACATCTTTGCATTTTACTTTCCGCAGCCTACACAGCAAACCCCATATAAAATGTATTTTGTTAAAATGATCCAGGCGCAAGTTTCTTGAATATCTACTAAACTATTACAATTTATTCACTAAATACATGCATGTATATTAGTTTAGTACACTTAGAATTACATTAAAAAAAACAACGTTAAGTATTACAAAGCCAGAGAAAGACAACAATAAACTTTAAAGTCAATTATCTCAAAATGAGGTTTGTGTGGTTTGGAACATTTTTGCTTAAATCGGTCCAATTATTGTTACGGATTTTAAGGTTATATATAGCGAAATCGAAATAAAATAATAATTTGCTTCATGATGTATTGATATATTGACTTGCTCTTTAGAAAATTTTCTTACAAGTGACATAAGAAACAAAGATATGATATTCCATATAAATTATTATTATTTAAAATAAAACGCATTCTAAAAAGTTCCAACAGTTATCGGGATATAGTCATAATTATAATGAGCTGCCAAGTTGTATTAATGATATCAGCCTACGCCTTTTGTGGGATGGTCAAGTTGTCAACTTTCGCATCCAATAAGGCACAGGCCATATTGTTAGGTTGCATAATTGTCGAATGCTCGGTCCACTTTCCAGCTGCCCACGGGCTGAGACGCCTGTGGGCTAACTATTTGGTGCCGAGCAGCCAAGCGGGTATACAAGTATTCAACTCGTTGCGAAACAACATAGCAAAATTGGAAGCAGCATAAATACGTAGGCGCTGCAAATAGCGTGCTGCCCACGGTGGGCTTAATAATCGAGCCTTCATGTTATTATTGTCACGTTGTATACGTACTCTTGTGCTTAGGAAATCTTTATTCAACAACCTCTATATTTAATTAGTTACTGCAACGTAATATGTTAGTCATATGAATTACTTTGTTAGTTCACATTATGCGTTAAACACTTAGCGGACTGTAAATAATCTAACTTCTATGTTTATCTATATTATAAGTAAACCTGTAAATAATTCAATTTTATATGTAATAATGTGTTTAAAATGTGAAAGAAATCCGGGGGGGATAATTCGGAGCAGGAGATTCCGAAAATGCGATATTTAGAATTTTTGTCCGTCTGTCTGTTAGAGCATCACGTGAAAAGTATTGAAAAATTTGAAATGAAACTTGACACAGAAGCAAGTCTGTATCCCGGGGCGTAACTTAGAATACTTTTTATACCGATAAATAACACCATATATAAACGAAATTCGACAGTTGGCTTATATCCCGAATCAACAGTTAGGACAACACAACATTTATCCCGATAAATGATATTGTTTCCATAAAACAGAGATATTAGCTAACTAGGTGGGCAGCGCCATCGCGTTTTTTCAATTCACTAGCAAGTATGTTGTCATATGAAACAAGTCATTCATTGTATTAGTTCAAATCAGGTTGGCTTCGACTCATATCGACTTAATTTCTTTGCTATTCTAGTGAATTGAACAGGAAACAGTAACAGTTTTAGGTCTAATATATATAAAAAACCTAATTTAGTTTTTATATAAGAAACATAGAGCTACTTACTATACAGAGTTTTTCACGCAGCGGGGATAGATCTAGTTTAATTATAATAACTGCACGTGCGAATATATTGACGATTTAATGCGATGTGACAAAAACAAAAGAACATTTATGTTCCAAATTCAAATATTATATTTGGTGGCCAGTATATACTAGGCCGCATACTCTTTGTCGGAATTTCCAACATTATGTATACAACCTCTGAGCTTATTGTTCGATAGTTTGTCTTAAATCGCTCTTTCCAACAGAAGATACTAGTTTTTTTTTTGCACAAGTTCAGCAAACAGGCAGACGGCCAACCTGATGGAAAGTGGTTACCATCGCCTATGGACATTTGCAACACCAAAGGTGTTACTACTGTGCCGCCTCTCTCTAAAGGGAGACTAGAACCTGGCCACTAATCCGGAAACACAAGTTATAGTTGTTATGGCGGCATACTTTAGACCAGGGTCAGTACCCATCCAGACGGGCAAATACCCTACCACCAGGCTGTGCGCTACTATTTATCCTAGGAATTCCGCGCGATTTTTTCTGGGAATTATTTAAAATAAAATTGATGCAAATTTGATATAAAATGTGTGATAATTTCTGTCCCGGGAAGGGTTTATAGTTGTTCGGGAGCATAAAAATTAGCTTATTCCGACACGGTTCTCTTTAAAACGACAGCTTCCTTAGTGTAAACAGCCTTGCAGAGATTTGGGTAAGAAAATACCTTATATACCAAATATTAACTATTTGGGCAGAGTTTCCCCTTTCTTGTTCAGTCTTTGGTGTGACTATTCACACCGCACAGTAAGCAATGAACTCCGTCTACACGCCTCACCGCCTTTTTATACGAAACTACCCTACAAAATAATAATATTACAACATTGCTATAAACAGCAATTATATCATAGTGTTGCCAGGGTCATATTTATCTATGGCGATTGTCTATGTGATATTAATATACTCTATGACTGCTGTGATGGACATCGCGTAACATTAGTTTTATTTTGCTGAATTAAATATGATTATTTTACTTTTAATATATAGATAAATTAAATTGATTAAAACTTATTCTACATGAAGTCGATTTTTATAACAAATCAAGTCGGTAACGCATTAGGACATTACCGATTGATCCGTTATCCAGCTGCCAAGAATAAAATAAATAAACGCTTGAAAATTAGCTGATTTAAGTCCGATTGATACTAAAAAAATATAACCCGTGACTTTTTATACTATCCGGGATTTCCTAACTTCAAAACCACATGATATTACGACTTTTTTTCTTGATTTGGCTAGGCACGGTTTGTGTATTCAGCCAAAATCACATGGTGATATTAGGACTTGCTTAATATGACACATTCTATATTTATTAGGTATATTTAGTAGAATAGATGTAGTTATGCATGTCTTTAGTAACATTATTTTCTCTGGGTCCTTCTGTAATCTACTTCACCTGGCAAGCGTGGACGAAATCGCGGGTATATCCCAGATTTTAATCAAAATCACCGTTCACCATTAACAGAAAAGCTTACCATTTACCTTTAAATTGTAATATTATTTCTTGTGCAACTCGATTCTCGACTGTCAGCAGTAGGTGGAGCCACATTCTCTGAATAGGGATACACTCGCAGTAAATGTGCAGTAGGTGTGGGCACCACGTGGGTGCGCCCCCGCGACCTACCAGTATCATTCCATTTATTATCTACATATTAACACACACTGACATGACAATTCACCGATCTTTTGTTATTGCAGGTCGAGACTATATAACGAGCAAGTAGCAATATACCTTATCTATACCAATAAAATTGATATGCCTGTCTGTGATTTCATAATAAAAGTCAAAATATAAGAAACTACAGAAATTGTGCATCAAAATTTCACATCATGCAACTATAGGCAAGGTGCATTTCTATAGCGAGCAAACAACTATGTAAATTATATAAGCAGCAAAAGGTAGACCTATTTGGGATAGGTATTTCGGGAGCCAAGCGGTGTCTAAGTCATTAATTATTTTTATGACTAGTTTTATAGTGCTCTGTATAGCTGCTTATTATTCGCGAAAACCTATAATTGGCTGTCTGTTAACAATTTCAAATGTTTATTCATGTGTATTAGAGGAAGGTTTCCATAATTAAATAAATAAACGACAATCATTCCAGTACTGGTCACAAACGGGGTATATGCCGTCTTTGAACCGAATGGCTTACACCCCGAGTATGGCAAGAGACCCGATGAAATTCCAGTGGTACTCTGGAGGATGAGTGGCCTCTTAATATGGAATATGGAATATAACTTGCGTCAATACCTGTCACACGTCACACATCACGTCGTCACATGTTCCAGACACCTAGCATTACAGCCGTGAAAGGCGCTGCTGCACAACAGGGATCGAAAATGGGCTAAAAATATTTACGACTTAGGGGTCGAGAATCATCGGGACTTACGGCGCATAAGCTTTATAGGGATACAGCCAAATTTCTAGTAAATATCTCACAAGAATAGAAGGCTGATCTTATACCTCGAAAAACGTATTATCGCTGCTATTGAACGAGGGAATGCGGCCAGACTTTTGGGGCATTCCCAACTGATAACAGTCTGGAAAATTAATTTTAATTTGTATATATAGTTTATATATTTAGATAATATATATAACTAGCTGTCCCGGCAGACGTTGTCCTGCCCTGAAAAAATAAAATCTAAATTTTATTTTTTCAGGGCAGGACAACGTCTGCTTGCAGCGCCATCTACCGGGTCCAATTGTGAATCGAAACCATCCTCGAATCCACTTGAACTCACACAAAAAATTTCATTCAAATCGGTCCAGCCGTCTAGGAGGAGTTCAGTGACATACACAAGCACACAAGAAATATATAAATATATTAAGATAAGAATATGAATCTGCATTTTTTTGCGAAGTTTGCAAACAGACACTACGTTCACCTAATGGAAGGTGGTTACCGTCGCTACTACACGTTTCCATCATCAGTGGTGTAGTCACGCGTTGCCAGCCTTGAAGATGGAATAGGAGAGGACATGGGTCTGAGGGGATGAAATAGGGAGAATAGGAAATAGGCTGTCGGAACTCTCACTCGTCGTACGAAACACGTTTAGCTCAAAACTGTTTCATGCCGATATTCTGTGAGAGCGCAATATCCCACCAGTAGAGCCGTCCCTAAGAACTATAATCAAGATAACGATTCCAGTATGTTTCTACCACATGAAAATGTTACGCCCATTTTGTTGTTTATGCTTACATAAATGAGATTTATTAGGATTTTTGTCTATTAGTAGGTCTGAAAGTTTGATTTGAAGAGACTCCAAAGCGGCTGAATGGATTTCATTAAAAAGTTTAAGGTATTGAAATAGGAATTTTCGGTCACTGGTCTGAGCTCTGGTCAACAAAGCGAGTGATTTGAAGCGACAGCGGACATATGCTTATCCAGACATGTTCGGTGCGCGACCGAATGTGGAATTTCGTATGTGTAAAGTACCAAAATTATATTCTAAGAAAAACAATGTACATACAACTAATGTCATTTTTCTATTAATGAAAGCACGTAAGATATAAAACCCAACGAAACCCAATATAAATCACTTCGTAGTTAACGCTAACTAATTATCGAAATCTTTGAAAAGACGTCGGTATTTTTTTAAGAAAAATTATAAGATGTTTTTGAGTTGAACATTCTGCTTCTGGGAAATAATTCTTTGTATATTAATAAAAAGCGAAAATACAGTAAAGTTTTTATTAGACATAATAACGAAAGAAACCGTTCAAACGTAATGAGCTTTAAATATGATTCTTAGAAATAAAAACCAATCATTTGGTGAATTCTAATTAACGTTGAAAACTTTAATACTTGCTATAGGTACCTTTAGATACATAATATACATAATATGTAAGTCGGTATGAAAGTTACATTTCAGCCTATTTTCTTATCTAACTTTCAAAACACTTATTATTATCTAAACGTTAAATCCTTCGAAGAGTTCGTTTCGGAACCCGGGGTCCGCTTTCCTATTTTTATTCATCATTTCAGGCGGTCTTCGTCATCCCTTGTTGTTAGACCAATTACAAACATATCACCCATGATATGACACGAAATAAACATTTCTAAAGTCTGTCGTTTTTACCGAAACCTGGCGAGGTTTTTCCAGAGTGTAAAAGTTTTTATGACCCCTACAATGTGAATCCTTCTGTGATTTGGGTTACCATGCATACGAAATCTCCCGACATGTAGTTTTATCCGGCTTTTTGGGCTTCTAAAGCGTCAAATCCGCATTTTTTATAATTTGGACAAATTGTAATAAACGATCAAATAATTTTACATATATAATTCTTCTGTTCGTGTGTTTGTCACTGAACTCCTCCTAGACGGTTATACCGATATATATATATATATATATATATATATATATATATATATATATATATATATATATATATATATATATATATTTTATGAAAATTTTAGTGTGTCTTCAAGTGGGTCCCTCAGTGGTTTAAATCTAATTTTGGTCCTATCGGGACCTAGATTTTTATTCTGCAGAGCCAGTCTGCCAGATTCGCTAGCTGAATACATTTTTTCAATTACCCTAACGCCAACGTACTCATAAGTTGATATACAATATACATCTTTTTATTGCTGGAATTCATTAGACGCGCGAAAGGAGCATCAGACAAAAAGTGGTTTTTATATGACGCGTTTTTTAAAACGACTCTGTACCTTAGTGCTCAGAGAAAACCTCAGCTGAGAGCTCATGCTAAATTCCCGTGGTTATAATTGAAAATTGGCGGGTAACTTTTCTCGTAATCTAGTAACCCTATCAACTACAAATACTGTGATGCGCGCCATCAAAGACCATAGAGTCTATGCCACGAAAGAAGTCTCACAGAAACGGTGTTGCAATCACCGTACTTAACCGTAAATCACCGTACTTAACCGTAAATCACCGTACTTACTACCAGAGTAATTATTTGCTAATCCGTAAATCGATGTAGGTAATTTTTGAATAACAAATTCAAAATATCCTATTATTAAAGATAAAAGATTTATTTCCTGGCTTTTTTACATACAAAATTTTATCAAATAGCGGAGCTGCTATTTTTAGTTCCTTTGTTTTCCGTAGAATTTCTTTTGTGACGTGGACTCCACTACGGTCTTGACTGAACCATCCAGGGGCACCGTTTATATAATCATCTGTGAACTGTCATGAATAATAGAGGTGTTATGTGCTGACAACGATGATAATATGCTTCATCTGCAAAAAATATGCTAGAAAATGTTAATTAGCTAAGTACCTTTTGTAAAATGCTAACATCCTATACGCCGATTTTTAATTATCTAGACTACAATGACAGATGCGATGGACCTGTTTTAATTCATAAGTGAGTGTGAGTTGAACTAATAATATACATAATTTCTATAGAAATTCTATAGAATTCAACCCATAGTGGTGAGTTGCTCCAAGCTTACAACATAAATAAAGATCGCAGCTGTCATATTAGTCCCGGTAATTAAAAATCAGAGTACATCTGATACTTTATATGATTATAATTAGGTACAAATATTACCTTTATATAATCACATAATCGATGTTGTAACTATAGTCGATTGAAATATCTAACGTAAATTGTGATTACTTCATGGTGTCCGAATAGAAAACCTCAAAAAATCGTAATTAAAAGAAATAAAGAAAAGATTGGTTAATATTTTCCTAAGTTTCCGCCACTAGTAACGATAAAAAACTACGTTTTAACGTAAATTAGATTAAGCTCCCATAGAGTAAATAATAACCATAAAAAAAATTAAAACTAAATAATTAAAATGAACGAGTTGCCGGTATGCTTAATAAAACTGAAAAGTGGCCGAAACGACGGAATAATAAAAATCAAGTAAATTATCCGCGCTTACAGCTTACTAAGTTCTTAATAAAACGTAGTTTTATTTATATATTTATATAACTTGGTTATCTTTTACAATGTTCGGAGTTTTAAATAGTTTGATACTTGTCATAAAAATAATATATTGCTGTAATCGTAATCATAAATGATTATGCGTTACCATTAAAACTTTGTTATGACTACAAATTATATCAAAAAGGAAGCGAGCGTGGAAGCATTAGTGACCTGCATCACAATCAGAGAAAGGATTGAATCAGAGTAGTTCCAATATTTCGATGTGGCAGGGCGCAGGGTCGTCGACCGCACTTTTCGATGTTGGCACCATGCTATTTCGAGGCGGCGAGCGCAGGCGAGCGCGCCCGACTCGGGCCGATCTCGCGATGTTCCGCGCACGCGTAAACAAACAACATGGCCGTCGACCGAACTGTCATTCACTAATTCATTCATAAACGATCGTTGTATTTGACAAACTGATTCAAAACTCAATTATCTCAGGACCTCATAAACAATGTTTAATAATATACGTCGTGTTTTTACAGTGGTTCATTTCGAACACGCATTGGTAAAGCTTACATTAACAAACAATGCAAACGGATATACTATCGGGTCGGTCATCACAAGTCTGAGTATTTCGAATAAAAACAAGTAGGTACCTACGTTTCAGATAAAACCACAATTACCAAACTAATCATAACACATGTGGCTGGCGTAAATTTAAATCAATCTTAATATAAATTAAACGATTTTGTCATATAAAAGCAACATTTTATTGCAGAACTAGGCATTTTTATTCATGGTAAAAATTAATAATTACTCAAAATATATTTTATTTAATATTCTAGTATCTATTTGAGTTTTTAAATGGCAGTTACAGTGCCATATGGAATAAAAACTGACTCGCTAACACGGTAATACCTACGGCGGTATCAGTGAAGGCAGGCATTGTTCGTGACATGTGGACCACATTACACATCTGTAGCGCATATTCTGACGCGCCTTTTGTTTCAACCCTGACCATGTGGCTCGCGGACGCGGACGGAACGCGCTAGTTTTTGTCGCATTTTTCGGTGAACGAAAAAAGTTCTTAAAAGAATGGGCAACAGATTAAACATGTGGCTAATATTATAACATCCCGACAGCAATACCGGACGCTGTGTATAGGAACATAATTTTTCTATTTTTGAATGGGTTTCTTTTCGTAGCAAAATGCTTTGGAATTTAGTGATGATTCTTCTTTGACGACGTTGTTTAAGAATTCTTCTAGTCCACACTCGATTTTTCAATATGGTATGTATGATCATACATTTGAACGGACAGCTTTCACGTCACTGACGCTAACACGTGGTGGTTGAAGAGTTGCCAATACTCACGTACTGACACCACTTCCTGTTTATTATACAGTCAGTCCCCATCCGTTTTAACGGAGGTTACCGGACTTACGAAAATTTCCCAATGACACATAACAACAACGGAAATACACAGGTAACCAGGACAATAATATTGTGAAATATCAAATTCAGGAGCGTAATATTATTGTCAATAAGAATACATTAATATCTATATAAAATAAACCTGCGTTCTCATAGGAACCTATTCCGATCTTTGTTCAAATAGATAAGAAATATCTTGGAAAACTAATCGAATGCATATCTCGCGAAAACCGTCCTATTCTCTGTAATCTAATATCAGAATAATTATAGAATAGAATAGAATATACTTTCTTGCATGACATTAAGATACAATTCAAGATATTTAAGTACATAAGACAATAGGCGGTCTTATCACTAAAAGCAATTTCTTCCTGACAATCTTAGGATGGATTAGAGAAAAATTATATTGGTTTTAAGAATAATTTCTATACCAGATAATGGAGAAACATGTTCTCACTATCGTATACATGAGACAAATATTTTATTTCATTTCTGGGATAACAATATTCTCCTATGTTCAACCATTACTATTCAGTATAATCGGTATATCCTCAAATTGGGAAACAAAGAACAAAGAAAAAATAATAAGATCTAAAAATCCACTTGCACATGGATGGATGGTATATTTGAAATTTAAATTTTGTTCAAGGTAGCTTCAGTATTGCGTATTTACCAAAACTTAGAATTGGAACATCATAACAAATGGAATAAAATCGAGCATGCAGCCTGAGAAACCTAACTCGCAGCTGGAAACAACACGAAACGTATTATATCGTGACTCGTGACTCGTTCTGGGAAAAGGATTGGTAATTTTTTACCCCTTTTCCCCAATCAGTAAAGTGATATAATCAAAGTTAAATTCGAAACTTTGTAGTCTTATGATCGCATGTCGTATTGCCTTCTTGCATACGTAATTTGCTTCAACAGCTACGGATTTGTCGGCGACAGCATGGCGCCATAGAATTTTTGCCGTCGCCAAGCGGTGCCATACAAGTGGGACAGCAGCTTTTCACTCCCATGCACTTCCGTTGATTAGGCGTTGAATGAACCCATAGGTATTCCGTTTTACACTGTTCTAGACTAACTAACCTGAATTGGAGAAAACTCAATTAAATTTCTGATCTTTTTACCTTTTTATTGATTTATACACTGCAAATGACTTAACATAAGTTCACCTTAAGGATTATGATAGCGACCAAGATGATGGGCTGTCCCTGTCGTGTAGTAGTCTGAATAAGCTTTCGTCCGCATAGCTTACTAGACAAGGGTATCGCATTCGATTCCCGCTAAATTAAATGAATCTCCTTTGATGTTGGTATCTGAGATCGAATCCAGCGTTGTCCGTGGTTTTGCTTAGAGATACAATGCGTGTGTCTGCCGATTTCACAAAAAATAGAAAAGGAAGAAGAGCAGGAAATAAGTATGAGATTTCAATCATACCGACTCTATAACTAAGCTTTAATTCTGCTTTCCAGTTAGCTCCGAGTCTGCACCTGGGGGCTCCATGTTGTGTACCACACCGCTTCCAGTGTGGAACTATGGAGGATCTTAATGAACAGTACGGATTATCTTGTCTAAATAGTGTTGGCCGAAGATCTCGCTATCGTATTCACAATTGATATCATCCGCCGAGCTCTTATCAGCGTCGGGGTGCCGGCTATCCTACAGTCTTATAGCTTGGTGCAAGACGATGGAAAAAGGCCGGACGGAATGTCACTTATTCCTTGGAAGATGGGATGGCCGCTTGTGTGGGACGCTATATGCGTCGACACTCTGGCACTGTCACGTCTTCTAATGCCTCAGTCAGGGGCTGACAAGGCTACTTCACAACTGATGATCTCAAACGTCCAAATATGGAACCCTAGCTCTTTGGAGTTGAAACTTTAGGTCCGTTGGTTCCATAGGCTAGGGTTTCTTCAAAGAAATTCATAAGAAACGCTTTGATGCCATTCATGATCAGAACGCTAGTTCGTATTTCGTGGCAACGCAATCAGCCTTCTGAGCATGCTTCCCCCTCGCAGCAATTTGTTACATTCTTGTTACACATTACCTTAATTATAATTTTCTTTATTTTTTGTATTTTAAGTTTGTTTAGTTTTTATTTAATTAATTTACCGTGTATAATGTACGAAAATGAACACGTAATATTGTATAATAAAAAAAAGATTTATCAAATTAATTTCAAGCTGATCTACCAAAATATTGAAATCAAACACGAAATAATGAGCACCTTGAAGCTTCCATAATCACAATCAATGTAACAGTAAGTTTCTATGTTCATTCAACATGCGAATGGGAATCATGGGAATGGACCAATTATTATCAAATAGTAGGATACTGTGTATGGCAATGAATAAGTTCTGTTTGATATAGGCACAAAATTTTAGCGAGCGAAGTCGCCTTACATATTCTAGCTAAAATTAAAGTTAGTTAAAGGAATATTTTGATTTATATATAGGGATCTACATCCTATAAATGTTCTCTAAAATTTATTTGATAATGTTTAATTATTGATATCAAAAATACTTGAATATACTAGAAGGTATTCTTCCTTATAAGGCATTCGTATGGCCTTGATATATTTTGACCAAATATGTTTTAATCGTAGCGTATCGTGGATAGATAACACAGTGTCTTCTTATCTAAGTAACTTATTTAAAGTTAGTTGCCTCTGGCTTTAACATGTAGGTTTTAATACTATGTTCTCGTAGCGTCCTTGTCGTACGTTCAATAAACAAACAAAAATTATATTTTAGGTTCCGTAGACATTTAAAACGGATTCCTTATAAAACTCTTCAATCAGTTGTGCGTAAGGATGTGGCTTAACATTAAGGGCCTTACTTTTAATAATCTCGTTAAGAAAGGATTAGCCATCTCTTAAGTAAGAGACTCTTAAGCCCGTAATCAATAGCTTTTTCAAATAAAACTTGCCGTCTTGCCTCTTAGCAGTCACTTAAACTACCTCTCGATGTTGGTTATTTTTGTCAGTTATTTATGAGATACTTCACCACCACCTCTTACCCTTATGAGGAGTTTATGGGTAAGATTTTCGTTAATCAGTTTCTTAAAATTTAACAAACGATTATAAGTAAGGCCATTAGAATCATAACGATGACTATAGATATATCTATCCGCTTTGGAAGTCTTGTTGTCCCCTTGAAACTTCTGAACTATTTCGAGGAAAATTTTTGAAAAATTTATGGTAGTAGATTCAAAGTTTTTAACTAACGTAAACCACATCAATGAAATTCCTACTAGTGTTTGCTCTTTTTCCAATGTGTACCTTACAAATCAATCGGTTTTTATGAAATTAATGTATAGATAAGTACTTTACAGACCGGATTATATTTCTAAATTTAAAAGGAACATATTTCTTTATTGCTAAAACACAGCAAACAGGCTGACGGCCCAACTGTGGTGAAAAGTGGTTACCGTGGCTTATGGACGTTATCAAAATCAGAAGTGCGGCCACTGTGCAGCTGGCCTGGATGGTGAAACTGGAAACTGGTCACTGATGCCGGAACTCAACTCAAAGTTGATATGGCAGCATACTCTAGACCAGGGGTGGTAGCCATCTAGTCTGGTAAATGCCTTACTACCTGGCTGTGTGATGTTTTTTCCCCTCATACGACAGGCCGCCCGACCACAGGAATTAGTATTTTCTTTCCGTTCCTGCACAGATAGAAAGACTTGTAGATAAAGCTTACTTTGTTATTAATGACTTTTTCGATAACAAATTTCAATAAATGTGAAATTATGGGATATCTTTGAATTAACAATTCAATCACTGTTAAATGATATTTAATAATTTAACGTCTCTTAACGATACCCTAATATATGCAACATTAATAGGAATAATAACTGACAATAGATACGTTTTCTCAATAATAATTGTAATGAAAATAATACATTATATAAAATTAAGTATTAATAATTTGTAGTTAAATTTGTACGCCGAACAGGCATAGAACATGTTAGTCTCTGTAACAATGTCTCTGCACCACTTGTCCAATGTATCATGTATTTCTGTAAGAAATGATTTGATATAAAAACGCGATTCCATTGTTAGCTATAATATTGTTACGATTGCGGGACTCGAATTAAAAATGCCGTTGAAATTTCTATAGAATTTATTAGAACTATACAAACACGTATAACACAGGTACAAATATAACCGGACACTATAAGTCCAAATGTAACGCACAATTCAATAAACACGTGCAAAGTCCGTCACTGAAATGTACACAGGTGTTGCCTCGCTTGTGACACGCTTTGACTCACGTCTTGCTCGTATCGTAATCGTCGTTTGCCTGTCTCTCCCCTCCGTTCGGGCATTGTTTTTATACTAAAATATACAATATGTCTTGACACAATGCTCGACCGCATAACAGTAGTTTCTAAAACTATCATAAACGATTACAATCCACAATAGGATGTTTTTCTAATTACAATTTATAAACACAAAGTAAACAAAAGCATTCCAAATGACGGTGTGCATTTTCTTTATACGGCGTGTAACAATATTAAAAATTAAAAAATATGTATATTTGTGAAAGATAGCCGGATTATTTTTGATAGGATAATAATATGCATCACCTTAAGATTTAAAGGAGTAGGGTAATTATTTAATCAAGGAAACTATGAGGGACAGCTAGTTCATAATAATACCAATATAAATCGAATGTAACAAACAGAGCTTGAATCATAGAACATTACGAGAAGGCTCAGTTATATTGAAAGCTATAGTTAATTACCTATCTCACTCTTTTTGCGATAGGAGTGCAATCATACACAGTATTGTGTGTGTTAAGAATATTTTATAAAATTTATTAAATTATACAATTATATAACATATTTTTTATTGAGTAAATAACTGAAAGAAGCGGTCATTTTAACCGACTTCGAAGAAAGGAGGAGGTTCTCAATTCGTCGGAATCTTTTTTTTTATGTATGTTCACCGATTACTCCGTTATTTATGATCCGATTTACGTGATTCTTTTTTTGTTCGACGCGGAATAGCTTCCAATTGGTCCCCTAAAAATTTTACATAGTTTGGCCCACTAGTTTTCATTTTATGAACATTTATTATGAAAAAAATTCCTTTTCGTTTCATATGTACGATTACTCTGAGATTTATGATTCGATTTACGTGATTCTTTTTTTGTTCGACGCGGAGAAGCTGCCATGTGGTCGGTCCCCTAAAAATTTGACATAGTTTGGCCCAGTAATTTTCATTTTACGAACATTCTTTTGTTCCCGTTTCTTGGGACCTATATTTTTAAAAAGTGCGGCACCATTCGTAGGTCTACCCATACATAACTAGACACTGAAAAGTAACATATAAAAAATAAAAACTTTGTTTAAAAAAACTGACTTCAAAAACTAAAAAACTAAAATGTATAAAATAACTTATTTCTAAAGCTATTATTATTAATATATATTATCTAAAACATATTGAAGTCGGTGCAAAGTAAAACATAAAAATTACTATATTTTGAAAATTACTAAGCACCGACTTTAAGATGTTTTAGATAATATATATTAATAATAATAGCTTTAGAAATAATTTATTTTGTACATTTTAGTTTTTTAGTTTTTGAAGTCGGTTTTTTAAACGAAGTTTTTATTTTCTTAATATCGAAAATTATAGATAATACACCATTAATTCATTAATTGAATACTACTTTCTGCTAGAATAATATCTCCACTAAAAAAAACAAAAAGAATACGGACTTAACACTAAAAACCAAAAAATAAATATTTAGCTAAAGTTAGATGTAGGTTTTTAGTGTGAAGTAGTTTTGTTAGTTGCGGAAATACTTCCATAGCTTTAGAAATACTATATTAAGCACCTGTAGAAATTGTACAATTGGCACGCGTATACGAATTTGTCATCTTACTCTTTGGTGTACATGATCTTCAACAAGGGTTGCTCCCGATTTCCTTGCGATCCACAAATAAGATCCTAACTTGGCGTATTTGAGATTATCTCGCGAGTACAAAAACATTAAGCGCCGGTATAAAGAGCAATTAATAGCGGCACGCGTATTCAAGGTTTTTTCTAAGAATTTGGGCACACGGCGTTCTTTAATGAGGGTTATTCCCTGGGATCCAATTCGCGCGTCAGGTCCTGACTTGGTGATTATAGGACTACCCCGGGAGTATACACTTACGAGTAAAGAAAAAAAAATGAAAATTGGTTTAAGATTGACGGAGATACCGAGTTACGAATAAGTTGGTTAATGATTACATGACTTTATCTAATTCCTTGAAATCCACTCATCAGATCCTGACATAGTGACAATCAGACCAATTTGGGAGAAAAACCTTTTAGAGTAAAAGAAAAAATTCAAAAGTCGTTCATAATTGACGGAGAAATCGAGTAACGAATATATAAGAAAAACATACATACGAATTGAGAACCTCTTCCTTTTTAAATTCGGTTGAAAATACTACACTATCATTTAATGTCGTACTTAAAAATTCAATAGGCAAAATTTTACATTTCTTTGAACTGGCGCGACGTTAAGTTGTCACATAGTAATTAAAATAACAACAATATATTACGCTAGTGTGATTGATACTAAACCAAACATAAAATAAAAATGTGCTATATCAAAGCGGTAGCAATCCTGACTGCATTGCCTTGAGTATTTCAATGCATTTACTATATAGTCCATACCAAATGTTACAATGTTCTTTGTTGGGCGGTCTTATCGCTTATAAGTGATATTTTTTCCAGACATCGCAGGTAATTTATTATAAATTATGTGTAGGGAAGTAAATATTATATAGATACGCGCGGATCGATACCTATGAATGCAGCAGGCGAGTCGTTACGAATCTACCTTCTTGATATATTTTGTGCACGAACAGAGGGCTTTCGTGTAAGATGCATGTGTGTTGCACACACGGAATAGGCTTAACGGAGGACGCAATTATGATGATTAAATGAAACTGGTTCTCCGACGACCGCTTCGCTGCCGGGATGTCGATGTATAGAAGACATTTTACTCACCTTTCGTGAATGTCGAATGTATCGCTGAGTTTGATATAAGATTTCAATTACTTGCGAGAATCAGCGTTTGCCGGATTCTAACGCAATTACATCAATGCAATTGAATTATTCTATTTAAATACTAACTTCACTTGTATTTTGGGATTTGAAACTCGTGGCAATCATAAATTATTTAAAAATACATTAACATTTTTGTCTCTAATAAGGCAAAGACACATGTTCATGTATTCTTTTGAGTCTTCTTATTATACAAAGTGAAATCTTTACATGCAACGGTTTGTTTAAAATCCACTAGATTTATTAGACCTTCAAAAAGTCTGCAGTAAGCACTGTGAAGTAACAAGTTAAACCAAATCAAATAAACACAATAAAGAGTATATTGTAAGCGAATACAAAAAGCTCATTTTCATTTGATACACTATCAGTTTTCGTGTATCCTTGAAATTTTTAGTCAGCTGTTCATACAAGTTGTACACGTTGTTTGCGACCTTCAGTAAATAAAGGTTCGGTTCTTCGAACTGTATTATTGAGACGATATGATATATGGATGTACATGTTACGCTGATGCTTCATACAGTAGATACTTAGTAACTGCACAGACTAAACATTGCTCATATAACATTGTTGTTATGCTAGTTCTGGATTATTTAAGGCAAGATCATTCCACGCGACTTCGCTCGACTATAATTTGGATCTATATCTTATGGAAATTAATCCATTTTGGGGTAAAAGGGGTACTCATCCCACTTATCGCAAGTGTCATCATCATCCGAGCGTTAAATCCCAGTTGCGTTTGGAGCGTTCACTCCGACGCCCAGGGTCCGTTTTGCTACTTTTTCTACTCCACTTCGCGCGGTCTTCAGCATCCCCCGTTTTGAAACCATTGGTACGCATGTCATCCTTCACAACGTCAAGCCGACTTTTTTTGAGCCTTCCCTTCGAGCGGGACCTGGCGGAGGCGGCATAGCTAGACATTTGTTACCAGCGTAAGCGACACTTTTGCAGTTAGTCTTGTCTTGTCTCTTGCACTTATTGCAAGTGTATATGTACTAATTGTCATGAAAATCAATTCATTTTCAAGGCGTTAAAGAAGGTACAATCAATAACGCTACTTTTACACGTATACATTGTAATATATGATACTAGTTGCGTGTGTGACTTCGTTCACATGGTATTTAGAAAAAATAAAATTAAGCTCAACCCCTGGTAATTTTCAATGCTAACCAGATTTGGTGAAGCGGAAAATATGTACGTAGAGTCGCGGTATGAAAAGGTTTGCTTGCACGAGTACAAGAAACAGTACTGCCAACGTTTTAATCAATATTGCGTTTATAAAATATAAAAACGTGAAAATAGCAATGTGGTTAATAACAGACACTAAGTTTAACAATAGAAACAAAGAGGATGTAATCACTACACTTGACATAAATATTAAAACCAATACAAAGGTTTTACATCTCTAAACAATCTTCTTAGACAAGATAGAAAATCAAATAACTTTGATCTTAGTTATTTTAAAGTTTGTTGTCAAATAGTTAAACATAACTGTCTATTCTGTGACTTAGTTTAATAGGTAACATGTGCTCGAGGAATGTTAAATGAATCAATTTGAAAACTGGCAAACTTTTTCATGCCATGGCTTTCCATGTAAAAACCCTGTAACTGTCAACATAGAATGTGCACCAAAAACCTTTCTAAAAAAAATAATAACTGAAATCTGTTGAGCTGTTTCGGAGACTACTCGACGAAGGTCGAATATAATTTGCACTTTATGCCTGTCTTCGCTTGTAAAATCTATGTGAACAAAATATTGTTACTGAATTTTTATAAACTACGAATTGTTGTCAAAACTGTACATAATATGACAATTACCATAGTTGGAAACTTGGACATCGGTACTACCGATGTGAGGCCACGTTGTAAACCCACTTCTGAAGTTTCATATAAATACTGAAAAACGTAAAAGTCGTGGTAGCGTAATGGTTAGCGTACGCGCCCCTAGATCGAAGGGCGCGGGTTCGATCCTGACCGGAATGCATGCACCTCTTAGTCAGTTTTCTGATCTAATGTGCATATTGTTACAATTACCACGTGCTAAAAACGGTGAAGGAAAACATCGTGATGCAACCTGCACATCGAGATAACCGATGTGTCAAACCCGCCAAGCCGCCTTGGACAAGCGTGGCGGGTATACTGTCCGTTCCCCCTATAATGGGAGGCCCGAGCCCGGCAGTGGGACATTTATGGGCTGAAATTATATAATTATATACTGAAAAACTAACTTTGTAACAGTATCAAAATCATTTCTTTACTTTACCGAACACTATTATTGATTAATAACCCGTTTTTTCTAATATACATTTTATTATCCCTTTATTTATACCACCAATTTGATATTTCCGACGAGCTGTGTTAAATTAAAACACCATAATTAGCTTATGTGTAAGAAACGTAACACATGACAACGTTATGTTTGTTGTTAACACTTGTTAAGTACTAGTAACGTGACCAGGATATTGAATAATTGAAAAGTATAAACACAAATTGTAATTAGGTTCTTAATATTTTTTACATTTTCAAGACAAAAGAAGCCACGAAATAAGAAAAATATGTTTACTTTTTTGATTTATATTTGCAAAGGCCAGCCATTTTACTACCCTATACTATCTACTTAAATAATGGAATGGATGAATGTTGCGTATCCGTAAAGTTTTTAGGATTCCGTAGTCATTTAGGCAAACATGGAACTCTAATGAGATTGTCATGTTCCTGCGTCCATTTGTCTATTTGTTTGTTACTACTAAAATCAGTTTGACAGATGTCAAAAGTGGCTTTATAACCTGGCCTTTCTTTTTATACGGTTTGGTCAAGTTTGGTGTAATGCGGACGATAGGTTATGTACCTATAAAAAAAATTAAAGTTATGTTTCATAAATAGGTATTTACATTAAGGAAGTATATTCTTAAATAACAATTATTTCACAAGTAGATGCTTAGTAACCTCTTGAACATACATAAGATTATATATAGGCTAAGTGGGTATGTATATATATGTACATAAAAATAGGGTAAATGACATGAAGATTTTGATGTGACAGAGGACGCATGGGCGGAAAAACCATACTGTGCTAATGATTAGGAAAAAGTGAAAAGTGACCTCTTCGTCTAATGGTGTTCAGGTTGACAAAGATTCGGATAAAAAATATTATTCATAGAGTAATATATTCTTGATGGTACCTGTGTGGGCGATAAGAACGTAGATATTCTGGGCCATTATCATGCGCCCACACCTCGCTATTGGCAGGAAAATGTTACAAAAATACTCCGTCGCAATTTACGGTGTCTTGTATGGGGGAAGCTAACTGACATTGATACGGACTTTGCCCACTTTAGGGAGCGAAGTCCTTCGGCGCGTGCTACGGTCTCTTCTCGAGGTCGCCGGCCTTCAGCTGGCACCCGGAGACGCAGGTACGCGCATTACTTCCTTCCCTGAGTTAGGTTCCGGAACGAGGGGGCCCTTAGCTACTAGGTAAAGCAAGGGATTTAACAACTACCCCCGTCTCGAAGTGGGGTGTGTTCTCCCAGGGCACACCTCAGGCACTTTATTGCGCTGGATCGACTGTTGTGTAACTATGTTCTATATCTCAGTCTTTCCATCACAAACAAAAGCGCAGGGTCGACACGGAGGAGGGGGTTTTTAGTGGGTATTGAGGTTGCTCGCCCGTGCGGCATCACTCGGAGTCTCCACACTCCTCTGTGTAGTCCATAGCGGACGGAACGCAAAATAAAGCATACAATTGCTAGCGTTACCGCCCCCCGTGGATTCGTGCCGTTTCCTAGTGACGGCCCAGAGAGTGCGTAAATCGGTTAGTCATTTTCCCTCGCCTCAAAAAAAAAAAAAGACTTTGCCCACTTTAGTCGTCTGACATTGCTATCGTCGAGAAAGCTCGCTCTATTCGTCGCCGCAGTTCGGATGCCAAACATGGACATTTTAAAACCTGTCTCATTTAATGGCACATGCATTCGGCTGCGTCCTTCTTTTAATTCTTAAACAAATTCGAACGGCTCGTAGATCTTCCTTAACGTACCACCTTATCTGTGCCGCTTATCATCATTACTGAGAACCGACAGACAGACGTAATGGAAGATATGTGTTCCAGGGCAGTACGTTTTCTGGCCTGTTTCCGGTGGTTGTTTACAAAAAATATATAACATAAACTAGTTGGCCAAAGCGGTCATACGAACCGGCCCGCCGAGATACTTGCCGCGATTAAAAATCGTTACAACTTCCGTTCGGGTCCGAGTCTCGGAATGGAGGCCCAGATAAAAAAGATAAATAACAAAAATAACATAAAAGATCGATACGGTGGAACGGCGCTACCTGTTTTTTCACTGTGCTTAGCTCGCGGCCAACGTTGTTACCTCGCCGACTTTAGATTTTATGTACTGACTAGTTATGCGCGCGACGTGGTTTCTGGGAGATTCGGACTTTATATTCATGCCTTCTGAACCGAAATGAAATTATACAAGAAAGTTTAGATTCCTGATGTGATCCTTAAAATTTTCACCAAAATTCGTTGAACCATTACGGAGTACTGACACATCGACTGACAAAAATTCCAACACGATTATTTACACAATTGTCATATAAAATCACAGATAGGCACTTCAATTTCATTTATTGGTACTTTAGATTTATTCTTAAATAGCTAATTATAATACAGATGACGCCAGTAGATCAATTATACATTCTAATGGATATTTCTTTGAATAAAATAAGTTGACTATATTTTTAATTTTTGATTGAATTTATAAATGAGTATAACGTTCTCATTTGAATTCAATTCGCTCTTACAAAAAAACGAATGTTTCGTGGAAAAAAAGAAGAGTTCCGGTATCAAAGATGAGCCAGACAAGTGACGTCAGGTTTATGTTTAAAAATGGTAATAAATCTTTAATAAAGGAATTCCAATGTGATATACGATGGCGGATTCTTAATATTTACCTACAGTTCTAAATGTTAGCAGTCTTATTCATATTGAGTTAAAGTATGTTTGAAAGCTTCTTTAAGACGATAGGCATCGCATTGAGACGAATCCGGTTGCATCTATGAACGAATGCGCCATAAATCGAACGGGCCCATCGTTTTACTTGAAAATAGATTAATAAAATAATGTTGATGGGAGATGATGAGATTCACGGCATTTCCAAGAGTGGTGCGCCTTGCGCCATGATAATTAAGTGTTCGAATGTGGCGTTCTGCACCGTGGTGTGCGTGGGTTAGGGCGCTGAGGCGATGCGGCGCAGAGCAGGCATATCAAGTCTGGTAACTATGCGGCGTAACTCCGGTAGCGGCGCAACAGGTCTGCGGCAGGGGGCCGCGGGCGCGGGACGGGCCGCTGCCAGTAGGAAATCCTTCGCGCACGCACACACACTACAGCACGTGAGGGAGTGTGCGCCATCCGGTTTTCTTTGCGTGTGCGCAGCGAGCGGCCTGCACGGACACAAAGATGAGTTTGTAGTGGTGTCTATCAAGTCGATCGATCAATGAGCTCGACATCGACTCGGACTCTTGCCTGCATGCAACTCATTGATTAACGCTATGAACGTGGAATTGTTTATTCATTCATGATGAATAATTTTATTATAAATGAATGTTTTTGTGTTCAATCCGTTTTCTAAGGATTCAAACTAATCTCGACAAAATTTGGTACTACGAATATCAAAGTCTATTGTTGGTAATCTCTGTATACCTTACCTTCTTATTAACCGGAGTTAACATTTAGGATATATTTTATCCTGATAAATCATGTCGTTTACATAAAATATATATATGTTTTTCTGATATACGAGCTAAATTACTATAGTTTCATCAAAATCCGTTCAGTCGTTTTGCGTCAGCTAGTAGTAAACATCCTTCTATCGTTACAAACAGCGTCGACTATGATATATTTTTTATTTAATAAAATTTAAATAATAATAGGAATATGATTAGAAAACACTCTTAAACAACAAATAAAAATGAATAAATTGAAATTACTGTTTTTTTATTTTTAAAATTTTCAACCAAAGTTTTACGTTTGAATTAACATTCATTTATTTATTCCAGATGGTGATATTGTGTGGACTTAAAATGTAGGTAAGTGAATATTCATAATATCTAATAAATAGTCATTATGAGATAAATAACAAAGCAACGATGAAACAGAAACTCTTTGATCATTGAAAAAACATCGGCCAGGTGCGTGTCAGTCAATATACAATTAAGGGTTCCGTAGATATGATAAACTTCAACCGTTTTATTTTTGTCGTTTGACCACCTTTCAAGTGTTTACTCAACAATGCTCACTAAAATTACTTAACAAGTCTTCAACCATTTTAAAACCTAGTAAGTGTTTCCTAAGAAAGTTAACTACATAGCACAAAACAATGTCAAACTTCAACTACATGCCATTTCAATACTATTTATTTACTATTTAAGCTTATAGAGATTATTATACCATATTACGATACAGTCTTCACATGTTTTAGCAAACAGCACATCAGCAGATGTCTGGCAAGACAATGAACCAATGTGTTTTAAACCAATTTTCATCAAAATAATTTTTTTAACCTCGATTTTTAAGACATTTCCATGGTTCAAAAATTAAAGCTAGAGGTTATAATATGTACCTTATAGGATTATGAAAGAAAATATCTTCCCACATATTGCCTAAAATGAAAAATATATCAAGGAATATAGTAATAATTTATTAAGATCCCACCCACAATGCCCCATACAACAAGGTACAGTAATTTTGTTTATCCTTATCCACATGTATGTCGTCAGCGATCGGTATATTTATTTTTTTGACGATTTTACTTCACGAGTGTGTAGCTCAATATATAATACTTTCTGGCGAGTTTCATCGATATAGACCCCGTAGTATATAACGCAAATGACCACATAGACGGACGAAGATGATAATTGCACAAGGATTAACTATTCGCCAAAATAACTGCGGATCCCTGAATAGATAAATTATTTTATATCTATGAAACCAGTTCGATTAAAAGTATGCAAAACTACAAAAAACATGGACTTAAATATGAGATATAATTTAGTATTAAAGATTAAACGACAATAAATCTGTCTAGGTTTTCAAATACCATCTGTATTTTATATAGCATCAACTAAAGCATCTTTTTAACATGTTGATCAGATTAAATTAGTCTATTAGGTTTATTGACTAGTAGGTATATATAATACACATACTTATATAACACATAGTATATATTATATACATCTTATAATAGACTCAATAATTTTGCAATAACCAAAATCGTTGTATTTTCGTCATACTCCTCTGTTTTGTATGTCACAGAAATTTTCTTGAAAACAACTGGGATTATATGCATAAGATATATGTTCCGTTACATGAAAACTATGATGAAATTGAAAATAAAAATGGGAGATCGGCAACTAAGAGTTGAATCCTTTTTCAGTGCCGACTCTATGTGCAGACATATTATATAATTATTCAGATCTTGAAATTTCATTATAATTTTTCTTAGTGACTCTTTTATTTCAGTCAATAAAACGAGAGACTAGCTCCATGAGTCGTAAAAACTGAATCCGTCCGCTTTAACTTTCGAAAAATTAAGTGAAAAGTCCGGGAAAAAAATCAAGGTGAGATTCAAAAACAACAGTAAAAAGCATCTAATCGAAAGTATCCTATAATATATCTTAAAAACAAGCTCAAACTAATTGGTTTTGATAGTATTTTTGAACCTCCAACACCTAATTTTTTTAGAATTTTCCACTTTATTGTTAGAATGTTGCACAATTTTTACGAGTTTGGGAGCCAATACTTAGTGAGTTAAATAAAAAACTTATTTAAGCACACACTTGTGATTTTTCAATTGTGTCTAACCACACCAACGGGAGGGATCCCCCTCCATAACTATGTATATCGAAAACAAATTTCAACCCATAGTTTCAACTGTGGCTGCTACCCCTAATTTTTAATTGAGTCGCAGTTTCCTACATCATTGGTAATGCCATATACGTGGTATAAATATGGTACATTGAAAAGACGAACGTATAGAATGCAGGGTCCCAAATTGGGACCCTGCATTTTTTCTTTAACGTGAATTTTTTATTACTCTTGTATATATAAATTAGAACAAATGTATCTAATAATGATGTACTGCATGTCAAATGACTTCTGGCATATTAAATTCTTGAAATCGGAGAAATTTTGGAAACTTCAAGAAGCAAGGAAAGGTAAGTGAGTATGATTATTGATCTACTTGCTAACATTTTCCCTAAATATCTCCATTGCTGGCACAATACCGGTTTCGACTGGCAGCGCTAAAAGCGGTTATAGCAAAGAAGGACACGGCCACTACGGTCAGTCCAATTTCATACGATAGCGAATGTGGACACAATGACACACCGCACGTTTGCGGCCGGCACGGCGTAAGCACCACTTTACATGCGCTACGTTCACAATACCGGATACGAGTTATCAGGTTGACTTAAACACTTGGCTTGAAATTAACGTTTTTAATCTCTAATATGACGAAAAGGGTTTTTATTAAATTGCACGAGTTCAGCAGACAGGCAGACGGTGCAGCTGATTAGAAAGCAGTTACCATCGCCTATGGACGTTTGCAACACCAGAGGTGTCACTAACGCGCTGCCAGCCTCGAAGAAATTTTATGACACCCTTTTTAAAAAAGCCCATATTGTAGCGCTGCGGGAAAACCAAAGGTGCTACAGTTGCGCTGCAGCTCTGTAAAGGGAGACCGGACCCTTGTAACGGCGGCATACGCTACCAGGTGTGGTAGTCATTCAGATGGGCAATACCTGGCTGTGGGTTTTTTTGTCGCCTCTTACTAAAGGCCACCTGGCCACAGGAAACTGTATTCTTTCTCCATTCCTGTAGTTATCATGCGAATACGGAGCTCAACAAATCATTTATGAATTAGTTGAAAAAAATACTTGCTATGTAAGATACAAACGAATAATGTACACTATCTGTCGTTTAACTATGAAATCTTAATAATTTATTTATACGTATGTTTTAGAAATTATACTCGTTGGCCTTGATTATAATAAAAAAATCCACTATGTAGTTGAAAAATTAGACTGAACTAAGTACCGTTTTCAAGACCTATCCATCGATATAAGAAATGCTTCTGTGTACTGAAATAGGTATATGGTGGCACCCATTTTTAAGTTTCTCTACTCCATAGAATATAAGACGGCTCGAAGAAGTTTTCGACCGTTTTTCGAATTATATATAGTGGCTAATCTTCGTGCAAAAGTGATCATTCATAGAAAGATAAAACAATTACGTAGGTTCTGAAAATCTTATGGGGGTAGTAAACCAAGCGTATTTTTGTTACATGAGCATAATTAGATGCAATATCGCTATACCAACAATAAAGAACTTGGTCAATTCCTCGGTCGCATTGCTACTTGTCGAATGTTAAAATTTCTTTTAATGAAATCGGCCAATTGCGTATCTAAGTCCGTTTACGTCATATGGCTATGGGTCCCTAATAAAACGTAACTCAAAATTACTCAAATTTTTAAGCTCTACTCGTACTTTGATTTTTTTCATTTTTTCAGGTTAAAGGGAAGAAAGGCAATTTACACGCGATTATCTCTAACTATTAACTTAAATAAAAAAAAAACACCGACGAGTTTTGTAGACCAACGTCAAATATATAAAAATATAGACTGAGATAAAATTCAGTAGTCAGTTAATTGCAGTGTCTAGTGTTGGAAAATGATAGTGACGTATATAGACAGACGAACAGACAACACAGAACCGTGAAAGTGGAGAGTGTAAAAGTGTCTTATATGGTACCTCTACATCTGTGGAAAGTGTACAATGTCGCTTAGCAAAGGTGTGGGACAAGCAGTGTAGTGGGCTCGGAATTTGCATCGACGATGTTCAAGTGGGCGACGCGGCCCGTTCGCCCACTACGCCGCACCTTCCCAGCCAGCCGAAGGTGGATATCACAATTCCCTCCAACGACACCCAGTAACCACCAGTCGGCGGTTGTCAAAGTCAGATCAGACCCGTTCGAAGTGAACGAATTCATGTTAATACTTACTTCACTTGTCAGATTATTGATGGCTATACGAAACACAATACTAATGCTGATGTTATATTATATACTAAGTCCAGAACTGAGAAAACAGGACTACATAATACATAATTATCAACATAAATGAAATTAATCGTAGAAATATTTGTACGCGCATAACTTCAGAACGACTATATCGATTTTGATGAAATTTGGTGTGTATTTGAGTGGGTTCCCAGATAGTTTATATTCACAATTAGAACCGGTAGGAGGCACTACAATCGTGTCCTAGATTTTTATTTTTTCAGGATAGGATTACAGTTGCCTCGAAGAGTCCCTGTAAGCGATAAGGCCGCCTATTGTTTTACCTAAAGATATTGTAACGGTATTGTATCTGTAATTTTGGTGAGCAATAAAGTGTTATCAATCTAGATTTTTGGAAATCTAGATAGGACAATAATATTAATATATTCCGGAAATATTTTCCAACTACGTATAATAGCACAATAATAGTACTTTGAAGGGGTTAGCTATGTATTTCATTAGTCTGTCCAATGTCATAGAGCTTAAAGTACGCTATAATGTGACGTAGTAGGGTCAGTGAAGGCCTATTGATGGCAGCCAGCAATGTCAATGGCCCGAGTGGTGGGGACGCTACTTTTGCTTTTCGAGTGAAGATAATACATCCTGGACGTACGTCATTGGTTTGGTATTTTCTAATCACAAAACTTTTTTATTGGAGTTTAGAAATGTTTTCTAAAACATTATTCATTATTTACGATCAAATCACTTCTTACTTTAACTCAGAATGGCATATAAAAAATCACTTGTTTACATATAAGTGGGTATTTATGAGCATTTATTAGTCAAATTCTATTTCATAATACAAATCGCAATGAGATATATTTTATCAAAACTAGATTTTTCTTTTTTGTGCTTTTAATATCCACATAACTTTTGAAATTAGTCCAGTAGCTACCGATTTTAAGGAGATAAAATCTTAAATGATTTATGTAAGTGGATATTGGAATGTTACTGTTACGTTACCCAATTGATAATGTTAGTGTTAGTGACTGTTTACGGCAGATGTAGCGATGGATTTAATGCGTTATTTGAGATGCAATATTGTTAACGACGTAAACGTTGATAGATATCGTATAGATGTAAAATAACACTTTTTTGTACACCATTACAGAAAACTTACGAACTAGTAATATTCTAATTGTGTACAAAGGGCGTTCTTATCGGTAAAAAGCGATCTCTTCCAGACAACCCGTGGCAAGAATATTGCTGATTAGGAGTGGCGATGGTGGTATACATAATTATTGTACGGTTACTTACATTTCAATAATAATATATAACTTTACTATACATACAAATATACAAATACGTTATATACATATGCAAGATATGGTGATAAAATGCAACTATTTAAACATAGATAATAAAAATATAACTATATGCATTATAGTTATATATTATTACTCTACTAATTATATAAAATTACAAATCATTATATTGCAGATAGAATTTCCTGACGATTGTCTTAAATTATTAGAGATTTTGATTGTCTGACAGCAACAGGCAATGTATTCCAAAGTCGGACAGGCCACTAAGGCATTTCAATAATAATAATAAGTTAAGGTATTCAATAAGGGCGTTCTTTTTAAAGCTATAAACTAGACGCATTAGTCACTAATTCGGATGAAGCGAGGACAAAATAAATAAGTTTACTGAGATAATAAGTGTATAAAAATATCTTTCTTTCTATAAAAAATATTGGAACATTTGAATATAGGAATAATGTTATATCTTCCTAAAGCATATATCAAACAGTTCATTTCCGTTTTTCAATTTGCGTACACATATTTGAATCATTCAATGTTATTGAATAGGTATCGTCGTGTCCTGTCAGTTCTGTGCTTTTCAATGAAATTGATTCAATTTTGTCTATATTTTTAATTATTATTTTAATTATATAATAATTTTTGAGTTTATTCGTTACCAACATACCAAACTAGGAACCTTTCCTCTTTATAATATTAGTATAGATATAAAAGACCACTCGTTAAATATAACATCCTAACATCTAACTTTTAAAATATTATGGTAAAAATATTTAAATTACTTTTTACGCAATAATTAATGCGCTATTTGACTCCTTTGACTTGCATAGGTGCGTGCTTACGACATAATTTAAATAGGTATACTAGAACAAAATATATAAGGCTGCCAGATTCTGTAAATTTATAAAAAGTAGGTCAGTTGATTTGATTGTCCGCTCCCCTGTTGAGCTATGTTCTTAGTCGCCGGGTTATTTGTCAGTAATATTCCCATTCCCAACGATCGCCGGCGCTGGACTGTCGCGGGCAGCCGGCGGAGGGCCGCCGGACACCGTCGGACGGCCTCATGGAAGGTCGACCGCCTCTGAGCGCGGTCCCGCGCCCCTCGCACCTCACTCTTGCACGCCTTCAACCGACCGCTACGTGGAATTTATATAATTGCCTTCAATTAAAATAAGAATACACGAATAACATCTCTAATACACAAGCATACATAGATGCAATCAATTTAAACTAATGACACTACACTGCGATTGTTGTTTGTTAAATGAGAATTCTTATTTGTTCTTGCTGGTCAAAATACTGGTTACTACACTCATCGGTCGATGTAAAACTGCCATATGGAACTGTGCAGGCCACGGACGAGTCAGAATCAGCGATTGTGTTATAACGCATGAATGGCCCAAATGATTAAGTGTTTGGCGGGGCTTAAAGAGAAATATTTAGCAGATTTTTTTTTCAAACTATGTATTATTTTATTTAAAAGTAAACAACTGTTTTAGGATTTTAGTTCTTAATTGTGTAGAAAAACATAACGGCGACTGGCGGTTTTCGGCCTGAACATCTATAAAGAGAAAAATAATAATAAAAAGTAGACTATTAATTATTATCTTTATAAGTAGTACCATATTTTAAGAACCTCGCTTTTTAAAAATCGATACTCACTTATCAAATAATTAAATTGAAAAGCATTGTAATCCCAGTTTTTAAATTATTACATTAATAAGTATCTAGATATATTACGGGTCAAAATATCGATATAATAGCGTTATGTGCTGTTGCTTAAGACTTTTATTCTGTTAGTTGATTAATCGATTATTTAGTCGTTATCAATATCCGTTATCTTTATATTTTTTTAAATGGCAATGTTAAACATCTAAGAATCCACGATGTCATTGCCAAGTGTCATACAAAGCTGTATGGAGTCACTTCTTTTGCCGGATACTGTGACTAATAACAAAAAAGCCATAATTATTCGTTAAAAACAATAAGTGATGTACAACTATTGTTCACATTTTTTACTTATAAGCTCAGGGTTATTTGTGGTGGCACGCAGTGCCCTTAAAAGAAATCAAAGAGTACATTATATATATATAAGTAAATATCGAAAAATTACCATAATAATAATACCATAATAATAAAAATATATTTTGGTAACCTTTATAAAACATGCTTTTTTTAATAGGTTTTTGGAATGCAGTTACAAACAAAAAATTATAGACTTACAACTTTCGAAAATAAGCGTGACCCCATAAAAGAAAAATAAGGCCTGTTTATAAGTAGAATTAAAGTTATTTGAAAATAAAACTGCACAGTAAAACATCACGTTTCAAGTTCCTATTAAAAACTCTAGCATTAACTTAATAGAACGTCTATTTCAAAGTCACACATTTATGGCGAAATTGTATTTTTAGTCAAGCTCTTGTAGAAAATGGCAATCACACATGGGTTTTCTATAAACACATTGTAATTATACGTCTACGTGATCTGACCGAGAGCTCCTAAGAAACCCACCAGTCTCCTTTTAGGGCTACCACAAAACCTCCCAAAGGGATTCTTTTATTCCAACAAATAAATATGATATAAAATATTTGATCGTGTTGTGTGTGTCCTCATGTCGCATCCGGATATAAATAATATAATTTAGAATAATTAATTAAAAATGAATTTGATTGAATGATTTTTATATACTGATGTTTTTTTCTTATAACATAAAATACGTTTTGTTTAACTGGAACGTAGTTTGTCAACAAACTTCTAGCTGATTGCATTATCTATTATACACACATAAATATTATGTATCTAATTATTTATAGTAAAGTACTTATTGTAAGCTACTTTAAGTTATTTAAAGTAGTATAGGCTGGAAGCATAACGAACAATAAATAAACATAATTGAAGGATATAATTAAATATGATTTTTAACTTAAGCAGGAAAACAAATGTAATCATTTAAAATGACACTTAGGGCCGCTTGCATAACGATCACCTGTAAATAAAATTAGTTAATCATATTAAACTGCCTAAATACGTTTTACACAAAAGGTATTGACTGTTCTTTAAACATATTAGCGGCAAATTGCGTTGTGCAACACGCTAAATGTATTTACGGGTGTTAAATAGGTTTTGTGTCTTATATAAAAAGCAACCTTATGCAAGCGGCCCTTAGACAAATTGCAAATACATAACTATGTATATCTATAAAATTAATTTCAAAATGTTTAATCAGAATATGTAACCCGCACATCCTGTTTATCTCATAGCGGTTATATAAGTACATAATATACAAACATAGACATGTATTATGAATAGCAATTTTAGTACGCAACTACGAATCTGGCGATTATAAGTGTAGTGAAATTTAAATAAAAATATTTTGGTATAAAATTAAATGAGGTATAAAATTAAATTAAAAATATTTACCACCCCTGTTCTGTGAAATGGAAATTTTGCCACTTAGCATGTTATCATCTGCATATTTCCTTAACAATCAAACATCCTGCTACTGTCTGGTTTGTTGCAACGTTTTTTCTCTTTGGAACACTAAAATTGGTTTAGAATCGGTGGTAATCTGGACGTGGTGGAGGTGGAAAATATCTATAAGAGTCAAAATTAGCTCGCAAAATTAATAAAGTATAGTCATATCTGCGTCTATCGCAGTACTTAAGGCGATGTAGCAGACGAGTCTTATAGTAGTAAGCTTAATGAAGACTGGATGAGGGTAGCAGAAGACTTTAATATGTGGTGCAAACTTGGAGATGCTTCAGTCTAGCGTGGAAATGCGATTAGATGATAACAAAATAGTATTTATTATCCTACATGTGTGCTTTTTTTGTAGACAAGGCACTTCTTCATATGTGTCAAACTACATATGTCTAGGCGTTTTAGTTCTTAAGATAATCAAATATGATTAACAGACAGACAGATGATATACATAAGAGTAATCTAGGGTCCCTGCCTTTAAATATTTAAACTGTAAAAACGTACCAAAATATTAAATTTAAGTTCTATTATCTTTAGGGTAACGTAATAGCAGGGCCGGGTACAGTAGAATTGCACGCATTGATTCCTTTTTTTTTGTTTTGGCCAGCGGAAATCCGATTGAGGACTAAGCCGCGACATGCACAGAAGCCTGGGGGATGCTCGCGACCCGGTGAGACAGTGTGGGATTCGCCAGATCGGGGGTGGCACTAGCGTGCCCGGTCAGAACCGGTGCCACGCTATTGCCACTCCCCACTTAGGGATACCCACTAAAACCCCTCGGTGTTCCGTCCTGCGCCTTATGCCAGGGCTACGGGAATAGGCTACCCGGCTCCGCATTCCCTGGCAGGCGTGGGCCCCGCTCACTGGGCCTCTTCCAATGCCGGGGGAGCTACTCCCCCGGCGACGTCTCGGTCTTTTCCGGGCGTGGGGCGGTCTGTAACGCGCCCCACGGGAAGAGAGATGAGCGCGCGCGGAACACTCGCGCTCTCATCTCGACGGCATGTCCGGGTGAGTGAGAACCTCTATACCGAAGGTCTAGGTCAGACCTCCGGCGTCGGCGCGTCCTCCTTTGTCGGGAGCGGAGCAAGGAAGTGCGCTCACGCTCCCGTTCCGCCTCCTCCTTCGCAAACATGACGTGCTCGCAGAAGGAGGAGACGGCGTCCCATCCGGTGCGGCGCCCGACCATAGTGCGAACCACGGCCGGGAGCGAGAGGTCCAGTCCGGTAAAGGCGACGAGCTCTCACGCATTGATTCCTCCCTCATCTTTTTACCACCGGATAAGCAGATGTAGGTACGAGCTCATGCCACCTATATAATTATGTTTATGGTGAAAATATCAACTAAGCGGACGAAGCTGTTTACTTCCACTTTTATTATACGAACCTACTGCTGTTGAATACCGTCGTCTGTTTTACCTGAAAGATAGAATTTAGGTGTCTTCAAGTCTCACGTGAACCGGCCCTTAGACTAGTCTACAGCGCCTCAGGTATCCCGTAGGTAAGCGTGCTCCGTTTTAGATGCATTTTCACATTATGTCAGTCGCAATGTTGGTCATAGGCATTCGCTTTCTATGCAGTATAAAAAAGTGTATAGAGTATTTAAATGTATTAAACTACAACTATAACAAATCACTGTATGAAAAATCTCTAAAGATAAGATACGATGATAACTACGCATCGTGTAGTGAAGCCGATGCGAAATATGTGCGGATGGTGCGCTTACGCGTAACGAAACGCTCTCATTCACGTTTCTTTTATCTATGGCAAACATCCGGTATTATTTTTCAACACGTCCGCGTTGTTAGTACTCCACTATTATCAAAACGATTCGAGTACACAGACTGATAACAAAATTAGACAAACACATCTAAATGGACCGTTCATCAAGTATTTATATACTCGCAAAGATTAAACTCTTGGTTTCTAATAATACTACGACTTCATGATGACCGAATGAAAAACACATTTAGACAATGTGAAGTTTTATCTGAATCAATATATAACGGAGTTAATATTAATAATATTACTAATGTTTGAGACATTAGTAATATTATTAATATTAATATTCCTTGCATCTTATTCATCTTCTATCTTATTGGCTTTCATTCCGAGAGTTAGATATCCCTTTTTGCCTTATTTGATTGGACTCATCATCATAGTCCGAGCGTTAAATCCCGGTTGCGTTCAGAGCGTTCACTCCGACGCCCAGGGTCCGCTTTCCTACTTTTTCTACTCCACTTCGCGCGTTCTTCAGCATCCCCCGTTTTGAAACCATTGGCACGCATGTCATCCTTCACGACGTCAAGCTAACATTTCTTGGGCCTTCCCCTTCGACCGGGACCTGGCGGAGGCGGCATGGCTAGACATTTGTTCCCCACTACTTACTTATTTGATTGGACTATTACCTGGAAAAGTCAGTAGTTAAACTGTTCGATCTTATTACTTCATCCATTCTATTCCATCTTTGATGAAAGCGCTTTTCACTAGTGCGAATAAATCATTTTACTTCTACGTTCCTTTATTCAAGTGTGCCTTTTGGAGACTCCACATGAACTCCCACGTTTAACATCACAACAATTTGCTTGAAAAGTATTCTAAACTTAAATATCTGCCCATGGATACTTGGCACTAGCTAGATACACAAATATGGCAAAGCCATATTAAAAAGAAGAAGAAGAATGTAATTTTTATTTGATTTACAAATTATCCGTTACTATATATAATAAATAGATGAGAATTATATTTTGCTGTACATTACCATGATGATTTCTAAATTGTACGACCTTCCAAATGTAAACACCGTATGCTGAATAATAATTAAAGCGTTATCCTGTTAACACAAAAAAATAATTGAAAACCTATTTCAAAAAATTGTTATGCATTGGACGTGTTAACTCTAAATATAATAAACAAGTAGTCCAGGTATTGACGGTAATCTAAAATGTCGTTATAAATAAATCAAATGGGGCAATTTAGCCGGTACTCGTATGTTGGCGATGGCGGATGGAAAGTGCAGGCGGAGGCGGCCGTGGCTTCCGCTTTGGCCGCCTCCAGAATAACAAACGAAACCTGATTTCTATCGAGTGGGCCACCAATTATTACGTCAATTTTAAATCTAAATGTTTCTATAAACTTTAATTACCGTATGCAAGAAGCAAAACGATTAATACATCTATAATAAAATAAATCTTTGGAGAGATTGAATTTGTATGATGAATTACTTAAAAATCTAGGAACTATTTCGGACCAACAGACTTCAAAACTATAACTTTTAGAAGATTTTTCCACCTATTCGAACATCGTGTGTATATCAATCATTAAACGAATTTAATTTATTTACACGACACAAAACTAGTTTTCATCCCTGTGAATATAATTCACCCCGATTTTTGTTTCTGTGGATTAGACGAATAAATGGAGCTGCGGTTGCATTATTTGACACAGCATTTGGTTTAGCAGACAGGCAGACCGCCCACTTGATGAAAAGCGGTTACCATCGCCTATAGACATATGCAACACCAAAAGTGCTACAAATGCGCTGCTGCTCTCTCAAGGGAGACTGGAAACTGGTCACTAATGCCGGAACACAACTCAAGGTTGTTATGGCGGCATACTTTAGACCAGGGGTGGTAGCCACCCAGCCGGGCAAATGCCCTACCACTTGGCAAAATTTAACGAAAACTAAAGAATTAATGTGTGGACATATGTATACCATACCTGGCTTGGAGTAATCTGCCATAAATAACAACTTTAAGTTGTGTACTCACATTAAACAATAATTAAATATTCAGCGAAAATTCACGAATTCATAACAATCTTATTGTACGAGGCTTTTGAAAGAGATAACATGTTAATTTCCATGAAATGTAAACATGATGTCTTGAATACGGTGTCAATACAAAATGGTGTCGTTTTCACTACACTAGTACCCATTTAGGCTACCCATTGTCACTTCCATTGTTCTTCCATGATTGGTTTTACATTTCGTAACAATACATGGACTCTCAATAGGTAGTGCTGACGATTAACGGAAGTAATAAAGTAATGATCTTGTAATAACAATTTGAAACTCAACAAGGCGTCCGTAGAATTGTGCTAATAACCAAATATTACGATAGTGTAGTAAACCAATATATATACGAGTATCATTATTATGACAGATATAAGTGATCATTACCAGTGATGCTAACAGTACTGAGTGTTCGGCTACGATTACGTCACCAAAATAGCGTCCAGGCGCAATAGCAATTTGTGGGGATAATAACTCTAGATTTATGTCTGTCTAGATTAAGTTTATGGTGATCAATAAAGAGTTTTCATTCATTCAAGTCAAAGATTTATATTTGAATATGATAATAATAGGTCAAGGTGGAAACATGAGCGAATACTAATCGCTCTCTTCTTTGTTCCAATCATTTGAGTTCAGTTCAATACCTACGTCCTTCCACATTGTCCTGTATTCTTATACGTCCTCTGTCACACTTCAAATAACCAAGTCATCCTTCAAACAGTCCATTCAATGATTTTTTGGTTTTCCTTTACATACTCCTCTATATCTTTCAATCTCTCCTCATCCCCCCTCACTACATGCTTACAAGATGCATTTTATCTTATCACCGCCTTTTGTACTCGTATTTCACCTTATTTATTTTTGTTACACCATACATCCATCTCAACATTCTCTATTAGTTTTGTAAAATAAATTATCGAATAGTTTGGCTGAAGCTCAAGAATTTGTAAAAATTCCGTAATTTAGCATTAATTGAATGAACTATAATATTTTAATTACGCACACTACACGTGTGAATTGACGAGTTTATTTGGAGAGAAAAATATGACGTTAGAAAAACAAATGAATATCAATAAGATTTTTAATTCAAAACTTAGATATGGTGGCCAGTACTAAAGCTTTTAACAATAAAAACTTTTTGTTGGAGATTTCAACAGACTTGGATTAATGAATTTTTTTATAAACTGAAAGATATTTATTATATAAGTTTTATAACGAACTAGTTTTTTTGGCTGTAATTAAAAAGTTGTAACTTTTAAACGCGACGAACCCAAGTACTGAAAACACGCCGACAATTACCGAACAAACCCGAGCGCGCACGTGACTTCACTATTGTAATTTTTCATAATAACTCATCGATTACTAATAATACAGTTAATTATTGATCGATGTAATACCTCATCGTAGCTTCATCAGATTTGTGCTACGTTTGTTATAAAATTTATATAATTATGATCCTTTCATTTATATATATCAAAAAATTGATTTAACAACCCAATTTATAAGATGATAAGACATATATTTACTTAGAAGGTATATAATTATGTATACCTGTGGTATATACTAATTCACGTTACTCAACATACGCAGTTTTGGACACATTGGAAAATAGTGTAACAATGCGTTCCACAGTTGTAGCGTGTTAAGTCTGCTTAAAAAATATTTTTAATTGGACCTCATAAAGAAAAGGGGGCTGCAATTTAAAGCCGGTGAAACAGCCAAGCACAGCTAGTCATTCATAGTATTATTAATCAAAAATATCTGCGGTTACAAAACACGTTATGGAGGTAGATACACCTGGCGTAAAACCGTAACCATTTCATATCTAACAATACAATTTGAAAGGAATGAACAGAGGTTCAGGTAGAAATCATTTTTTGTAACCAATAATTATTCTTTCAACTTTCCCATTCAAAAACGCATTGACCACATTTTGTTCTAATTTTTTTGTACAATATCTGTAGAGAAATCGGTGCTTTTTTCAATTAATGTTCGTGTTTCCGAGGCCACACCTGCGATAACGTTAAAGTTATAAACTGTGGCCAAATGTGTCTTATGTATAGAGTTAAAAATAACGCATTTATCGAATAGCCACATTATTGTTTATACGTTATGTGTCAATATGTAACGCCATTGAGAATTAAAAACAATATCGCATCACAAATAACGCATTACACCCGTTGCCACATGTGCGTGGTGCTTTATTTATTATCTCACAGACTTAGATCACACAGAACAATTTACAAGTAAATAAGACCTGTTGTGTGAGACTGGTGCCTATTGTAGATCTGTGCAGATCTGTATTACAGGTCACCAGTGCTCAACTCCATGGCGGAAAACAAACTACATACTAATTATAAGGTAACGTGTGTGTGTATGTTCCTTTGTGTGTTTGCGTGTGTATGTGAATGTAATAATTCTAATAAAGATAAGAAATAGATGTGTGTGTAAATAGATTTATTATATTGTTAAGCGCAGAAAATCTTCTGTTTCATCATAGTTGAATGATTTTAACCATTTGATCAATATTTTCTTGCAAGTATCTTTGAGTAGTGGGTATGTAGACAACATAAGATTAATTTTGTTGTAAAGATAGACGCACCTAGAAAATATTAAAATCTTTGAACAAGAGGAAATGAAAGGTACGTTTATTAATGATGACTAATTCAGATCAGAATTATATCTCGGACTGCTTTTTTAGCACTGATTGCAAAATAAAAATCTGTCTAACTAGTTAATAAATCCCAGTTTTTGTTGCAAGCGTTACCGAAACCCAGCGCTGACTTTAATAGTGGCTCACAAAGTCCTTTCTACTAATATCAGGTGACTTTCATCGTACCAATAAGTTTCTTAATGTTTGAAAATGTTACTGTACACGGAGAGATTTAGCTCAATGTGGCGGAGAATAGTCTACGCAGGAGTGTGTCTGTAGACCTCCGGCTGAATGCTCTAGACTCACAGCCGCGGATGACGACAATCGACAATATCAACCGTCAGACGTACCTAGGCTGCCAAGATGTGGATAGGGATACAGATATCCCTCCCAACTCACTCTCCCACATAACTATAAGTGTGACGATACTTGCTCAGGCGGCGATATCATTTAAATATGGAAGGTACCTGCTGGCAAGTCCGCATCTGCCAGAATTATGACTGTGACTAAGTTTTTGTCCTATAACCCCGGTTTACGGTGATAGAAGGAACAACAGGGTAGGTTCAATGTGTTGCGGCCGTGGCCGGAAGTTCTACACTACCTCACTGTCTGTTGCGGTACACGTGTGTGCATAAGGTATTTCCAAATCGCAAAAATATTGTGAGGAACTACAGGCTATTCCGTTTTTTTTTATTTGATTCTATTCTTCTCCTATGATCTTTAAAGCTGCAATATTCTATGGTTCTTATTCTTTACCTCTTCGCTAGTGCTGCAATTATGGAGATATAGAATCAAATTGCAATATAGACCCATTGACTACGTGGAGCCTACGGGCTATTATTATTTGATTTGTTGTGAAAGAAATCTGTTGTATGTTAATATACTAACTATGTTGGAAATAGGATTTGTACTGATATAAATCCGAAATGTACAATATATACAAATCAATAAAGAAAAATAATTTGACAATAACGTTTAGGCAAGATCCTGACTATTACACTACGGATCTTAGTAAGAGATCCAAAATCGTCACTTACAGAGAGAATAACACCCTCTTTGGTTTATACCTATTAGGTTCTTAAGTGTCAGGATCGTGACGATGCTGTTGAAGTATTAACGTGGCGTGGTTTGCGTTATCACTCGTCCTTGACACACAGACTGCGACGTCGACGCCTGCACAACGCGCCTATTGTCGCTGCAACCTTGCGAAAATTACCGCGTGCGATAACAAGCCGTCTTTGTCGTCAATGGACAGATTTACAAAAAAATTAAATGAATGAGAATTTATTGACCGCATAGAATGAATAATTTGCGTTAATATATAATACATACTCTTTGAATTAATGATTAAATATACTTAATTCAGGATGTACTAGAGCATTGTTATGATTCTTACGTTACGCTTGGCATGAGCAGAACGAAGAATAATGAAGTACCGGGTGTGTGAGGTTATTTGGCCGTTACGAGACGAAAGTGGGTGGTATCCCGGTGGCGCGACTCTCGCCGTCCGGAAACCCAATTCCCGGATGCGGCTGTGCGGGGGGATCTCGCCGGAAACTTGGTAAACGAGCACATCCGCTGCCGCCGCCCGCGCCGCAAAATTTGGCACCGCGAGCGCTCGCAGCCCGCTTACGCCCCCGCCCCGGCCCCTGGCACCGCTCTCGCCCACGAAAATAGCGGCCAACCGCTCTGTGTACGCGGTTCATTCAGTATGGCCGCCTTCCATTCATAAAAAGGCGAGGTGCGGGCGGCGTGGTGCGCAGCGGAGGGAGCGCGGCCGCTCCCGCCGACCCGTACCCGCGACCGACGCCAGTGCGGAATGTGCCAGCGAACGGAACAGTCGTTTCGTCGGAGCGTAGCGCTAGCGCTCCCAGTTTTCGTTTAAAATGTGTATAAGAATAAGTACAGTGAATCCGCACGAGTTCGGAACGGTTACAGGAAACGCCGTCGTCGAGATCAGAAGTAGAAATCAACGAAGAACTTCAGCGAGGAAGTGAGTAGCGGCCATATTGCAGTGATAACCGCGCGGCGGGCGGACGAGAATCGAGGCCGGTGCGTGGGCCGCCCCCCGCCCGCGCCAGGTGCCGCTCCGGACCGCGCTGGTCTCATGAACCTTCCCGTGGATTTGCGCGACCGAAATTTGGTGGTTCTACCTTAATTTTGTGTGACAGTGAATACCAAGCGCGGTCCTGATGCGGCACACCGGCCGCCCGATCGCCGGGATATCGTGAAGCCCAGTGTTGTGTGTGGGGCCGTTTGGCCCGAGTGCCC